>DWON01000214.1:0-39581 GCA_018251015.1 Phocides pigmalion okeechobee | reverse complement strand
TAAAATTCACTTTATTTATTAAAATCCCCCAACAAACCATTTAATTACTTTCTGTTGTGGGGCAGGGGTTTTTTTAGGAAATTTTTTTTTTTGTGGTGGCCGCCATATTGGATTAAAAATGGTGGCATTTAGATAATCATGCATTGTCACAGGATCCAAACGTGAGAAAGTACTTGACAGGCGAAAGTAAATAAAACCATGTATAAATCTTAACGTCGAAGGAAGGAAGGAATTTGTAGGGAATAAATTAAGAAACTTTTTCCCCTACACATATCCAGGATGAAAACTTAAATTACTTACAGTTTGAATAAAATTATCTAAGAGCTGTAATTATCATTAATTTTCCATATATATTTCAAATGGTATACCTATATTACGAGTTCGGTCTCTAGGGTTCGATTCGTAGACTTATTGGAAATTAATTATCCCTAATTTTAACAATATACGTAATTATAGCGACGAATTCTTAATTGTAAGGAGTGTGTAGAACGTGTATGATTCTATCGGTAAGCCACTGCTACACCGATTTCTAACGTAGACCTATTTTTGCGTTTCGATGAAAAGATGTGGTTGTCGGTTCACTGTAGACAGCAGTGGTCACTTACCGCCAAATTAACTTCATGTTGCTATTTTAACTTCAATGAAAAAGTAATAATCGAACTGTTAAACCTTTTGTGGTTTAGTTTCAGAAGCACGAAAGCCATATTTATTGCCGCAGCAGCATTGCAGAATACTCATGTGTAAGTTTGAAAGGTGAAGTAAGAGACACGTTTTACACATTCATTTCATTGCATGAAGTTCTCTTGGTTCTTAGGAGCAAAGCATCTGCAACGGGCGTCAGATAGGACTCTAATCTTATTTGGAGTTAATATTAGATTTCCGCTTTTATGCAAAAAAAAAACATCGAACATATTAAATCGTATAAATCCAACATCGTACACTACAATAGCCAACGGAAGCTTGACCAATATATTTTTTAGTAAAACTCAGAAGCTAACAAACAAGGAAAACGGTAGTCATACTTCCTATTTAGGGTGAGTTCCACTGTAGTGGTACGTGACATATTAAGGGCAATAATTTACGACAGCTATCATTTTTTGTACGGACTCTGCAGGGACGTAGACCGCTAGTCGTTATGTTCCACTTCAACAAATTACACCAGAAATTGTCGTATAGATTATCATAAATTGATTTTCATGCTAATTGTTTTATTGTCTTACTAAGTCCGACATGATTGTATTTTTATTGATATAGTAGTTTTACATGTACACATATTATTCTTCGCATAGGAGTAGGAAAATAACCATGTTTTGTAGTAAGACACAAAAGGCAGCTAATTGTATTTTTTGATCTATTTCTTTGTGCCACTATATGTACTACATCATGTAAGGATACTATGCTTTTTTTCGATGTCATAATTAAATGTTGTGATGTGATACAATACCTACAAACAATAAAATCATTATATTTATGTAATTAGATAGAATACTTAATAACGAAATAATAAGTTATTTTTTATGATAATATGATGATTTCTGACACTGACCATAGAGAAGATGGGATTTAAGAAAAGAGTAAAAAAGGGCGGCGGTAGAAAAAATGGCAGTGTACATAATAAAATCTAAGATAAAGATGATCTTTTAACCTGGCGTTAAAAGGTCTTTCGTGGTCAGCCATAAACAGGATTGAGGACCTGTGTCAGGACGTGCCTAGGTGCGATGCTAATCCTGAGAACCGAGATAGTTATCTCGCTTGTCTGTAATGGGACCGCATGTCTCTAACTGAAATACAAAAGTCTTTACGGTCGCGGGTCGGCGACGATATTGCCCCAGTCTAAGTATAGCTTTATCACTTTTAATTTAAACGAGATTATCGTTGTACGATTTTTAATTTTAATTCAAAATAAAAGTGGGAATCTTGCTATAATTTTTGTAATCGATGACGCTTGAAGTCAACAACTCGTTAAACTTGGCAACAGCTCGGTTCGGCTGTTAAATGAGATCCATCCTCCATGTAAATGGAACCATTTGAGAGAGTATTGCGAAAGATTTTACAAGAAATAGTGTTTACAATTTACAAGTAAGAAATTTACAAATTACAATTAAATATTTCTGAATACCTGTAAGAAGTAAGAAAATTACAAATTACAATTAAAAATTTCTGAATACCTGTAAGATTATTAATAATGTTAAAAACTTGTTTACTACAAAAACGTATTATTCTGTTACATATTTTTAGAAGATTAGATTAATAAGCGTGTATTGGAAATATATGTACAAATTAATTAATTAAAACACTTAAATGTTCACAGAATATCATTTTGAGTTATATATAATGAATATTATTGTTTCATAATAAACTTTATGTAATGATTACACTCCCTATAACATTTAGCACTTGAACACAAATCACTGTACAAAACTCTTTTAATTCGATGAATCTTATATTATGTGTGCGTGCGAATAAATGGTTTGAGAATTATTTGTTTTTATGTGATAGAGGTGACATATGACAATATACTTTTAAATCACAAAGCGACCAAAACTTAGTATCATAAGATAAATTATAATTCATAGTTTAAAAATGTAGCGGCTTAGTAGTGTTATGTTTAGGTGCACATAAATTCCAGAAAAAAAATTTTAACTACAAATGAATCCCCGATAAATAAAAAAATGTTTTAATAGTAGCAAACAAGGGTACATGCCCTCTGATGTTCTGTGGTCGCCACATCTCATGGGCTTCGGCATCACCCAATCTTCTCAACCAACTCAAACACCCAATCTCAAATAGGTGTAGGACTTCGGTCCTGAAAGATGTCTTAAAATTTCCGAGAACTAAGATGGCCATTTGAAAAATAAATTATTTGACGATTATGACACGGCAGTGTACCTCAGTCGAACTATAGTTCTGTCTTTTTACCTAAAAGTTTACTTAATTTCTGTAGTGCGATTTTAATAAGTTAACGATTTTATCTATTACTCAAAGAAATTTTCGCTAAGATTCAGCTTTATATTAAAATGACAATCTTCCTAGAAGTCAACAACTCGTAAAATTTGGCAGCGACTCGGATCGGCAATTAAGTGGGATTTCACCCTCCATGTAAATTGAACCATCTGAGCAAGTGTTGCAAAGGAATGATTTATATCGGACATCTGAGAGGCGGCTACAATTTGACCACAGATGTTTGCCAATTTCTTAATAGCTATTACTTTAATTAATTCATATTCAGCCACGCAAAAGATTCCAATATATTCAAAAATATTCCTAAACAATTATTAAATAATTGAACTGTATAGTTGTACAGGTAAAATTTAGAAATTATAGCTAGAGGACTCAAGCTTTTTTTTTACCTTGATAAACCTGCTATCTCATATTTTCATGTCAATTGTACTTTGGTATTGATTATATTGTAAGATTTTATATATTACATATTTTGACGTATAATTTTAATGAACCTAGTATCTAATCGCAACTAAAATGGAGAACAAATATTGGGGCAAAACTCATTAATACGACATGTCCGTAATAACCAGGCTTAATTATTTTACAATACGTACGCACAAAACCATTATCTGGCCGTTCGTTTGATCACATTCGCTGGCATTTATATAAACACGCATATACATTGTGAAACTCAAATCAAAACGAAATACAAACAACAATTTGGTTTACACATGATTCCATGTTAGAAATAATTAATACCCACATATGATTGATTGAGGTGAATAATGGAGAACCAAATTGAAATTTCACGATCGGAACTGTTTTTTGTGACTACGATACAGGATATTTAATAATGTTGAGAATGATACATTTTTGTTTTTTTTACTGAAGTGAAATTTGTTTTGGTTTGATTTACGAGTAATGGTTTTCAGGCGGAAGTGACTTGCGTAGTTTTTTTTCGAGACCGAAATATTTGGCTGGCTAGGTTGTTTACGGAAGTGGCCAATTAACATCAGATGGGCTTAGACATCAGTCATAGGCAAGCATACCCGTATTTTTCTAATAAAAACTAAAATAAAAGCAAAAAATTGGAATCCAAGAAATTGGAAAAGGATTCAAATTTTGTACAACATTTCTGATTTACAAAAAAGTTTATTCCAATGACATTAAACGTTAATACAACATTATAACTCATGATATATAAGTATCAGTATGATGTTAAGAGATAACAGAAGATATTTTGTGCTAACTATAATAGCAGTAAACTGACTTGCGTAAGAAACAGAAAGTATCTAAATATTTCATATTTAATTCCTATCGATTAAAATTATCGATCAGGTAATTTTTAATTCACTCATAATATCTGCCACTGTTATATTTTCACAAAAAGGTTAAAATCAGAGTATCTATGTTACTATTATTGTATTGTTGTAAATGTACGTAATGATGGATTCATTGTACGTTAATGTTATTTTTTGGATGAATGAGTATGTATATTATTCATATTTCAGAGCTTTCTTGAACAGCAGTGGCAAAACATTTTTTATAAATATTCATGTAACGAATAAGTTTCAGACCAATGTTTACTTATCCAACTTTGGAAATTTATTAAATAATTTAAATAGAATCAGCGTTATGAAATTTGGTTTAAGTCTATTTTAGTTGTAAGACTTCTATGTCCAGCAGTAGGACATAAAAAGCAATCGTTAATGTATTTAAGCCCCTAAATAATGTTATTTGGTAACAGAATATTATTGTTCTTTTTTATCTGATGTATTGTTTTAGAGCGCATGTAGTGTTCTTGTGTGTGTGTCTGTGTGTTTATATGTGTTTGTGGCAGGGTGTGCTAGTGCATTTATGTGTGTATGGCGTAATATGATCATGTGTTCTATCCATATTTCAATTGATTTATTTTCTATATTAAATACAATAAAGGCTTTTATATTACGAAAACAAATTAAGATGATGCTTAATGTTTGATATAAGAAAGATAAAAAGAAACAAAAAGAATTTAAAGATAAAATGGAAGGTACAAAACATTATTTGTAAAAGGAATTCTATTCGGAACAATCAATTACTTCGGTGTTTCTTTTAATCGCTCCAATTTCTAAGCAGTTTCGCCAACATTCCACTCTCGTTTCGTTTTTTAAAAGGAAAATTATTTCCACTTTGATAAAATATAAAGCCAGAGGCTTTTGTGTTGGCGGAGCGACGATTCAATCTAATACTGATGTTGAAATAGGTATTTGTCTTATGTTTCCCGGAAACTGAACAGCGTCTGCTTCTGTATTATGTTTCCACTGATAACGACTATAATTGAACCTTTATTGAATTATGTGATTAAAAATTAAAAATGGGAATTATGTAATAACTAATCTCAGGTTAAAACATATGCGATGATTTTGAAGAATACTTACAAGGTTTCATATTATTTACAAAGTGAATTTGTTCGTGCGATTTTTAATAATTATTATTAAGGTGCAGTTATAGTTAATGCTAAAACTCCGTTGTCAGAGCCAGTGTACAGGGATTAAATACCTAACACAGACCTCTGGTTTTCAGAAAAGTTTCCCGTAGGGTCTGGAGGTCAAAGGAGTTGTCCATAAAGTTCACAACGAAGTGTTAAGTTTGCCAATGTGAACTTCGTCAACGTCGTGGAACAATACTTCTCATTCTGAAAGAGGCCGTTCCCTGCAGTGAAGTCAGTGTGTTGTTGATAATAATTATAGTTTCCAATATTTACGTCAGTCGACGGTCTTAAATTAAAAAAAAAACATTTTCCTTTATAAATGTTATCCAAAGTATCTAATTTCCTTTAGAAGATTATATTTCTTTTAGTAGATGTTGCATGAAACGTCTAAAGCATTAATCCAGGAGACATGCAAGCCACCCGATGTTAAGTGGTAAGGATAAAACAGTAAAGTATACAAGCACGCATTATTCAAGTAGCGTGTATGTAGAGCAAGAAAAAATTATTCTATTCGTATAATGTGATATAGGATAAAATTCAATTTGAAAAATGTATAAGCTCGTACACTGGAATGCTTATGAGAAAGGTCTGGAGTGGGTTCTATTTATGTGTGGGATGTTATAAAAACAGGATTTTGAGACTGAAATAAGCGCCCTACAGATTTCATCCTATCTCTAATACTAAAGTGGAACGGAGTTTTGTATGTACATTGAGATCAAGTTCGCTACGTCATGTTTATTTCTTAACAAGTCACGACACTTGACACGAATATAGCTATTTTCAAACAGTTATATTCGTGTCAAAATGAGATGGACATGATTATCAACTCAAACGCAATAAAATAAATGTAGGACGTAATGAAATGAAATAAGCTAATTTGCAATAAAAAATAAGTCCCTACGTTGGAGAATCTCTAGTATTCGATCGAGAAAGTTCAAGAGTATCGTCCATTTTTAACGTGATACAATTATTGGGTCTGGTGGAAAGGTACAGATGTCGGCTCATTCATATGTGCAACAACCATCATCAGTCCTCAGTCCATCAGTCCTCAAGAGCTGTATCGCATTTGTAATCGATTCTAGATGATACTCTGGGTGGTGATAGGTAAACAACAATGTTGTCATCAGGGGGGAGGGTGGATGCTTGTTTACTACTTCTATTTAATAAAAATATATCTATAAAGAGTTGTAATTTCATACTTCAACTTTTGTCTTATTTACAATTGTCTTATTTAAACTTTATTATTGCAATATTGAATTTTCTTAACTTTTATATAACTAGTACATATTGTAACAAGCAGCTCTATTTATATCCAATCCATTTGCCTTTGAGGTCTAGTACTGGAAATAGACCTGCCCTAATTGGCGCTCCTCCAACCGGTCTTAAGCCCTTTCTCTGAATCCAACAATTTCCGGCCCTTTTCTACAGTACAATTTGATTTGTTTCGTGTGTATAAACGATGCTAAAGTAAGGTTCCTCATTTTTGTCTTACATCCTATGGATTTCAATATTTTTTCTTGGTATGTTTATCTCTGTGATACATGTGATGTTTGCCAAATTTTATGCAAATGGTTGATTAGTTGAGACGTTATGTGGATTTGCAATTTTATAACAGTTAACATAAATGTATAAAAGATCTAATTTTTATTATATAAAACCTTATGAGTCTTCGCACATTCCTCAATATATCTTAAATAACTTAACATATTAGGTAACATAAAAGGAGTTGGTAATAAAAAAATTTAGTTATAAAACTATTTTATTTATATAAAGAGCTGACGAAGCCGTGTGGAAGGCTAGTAAAGTAATAACCTCGGAATAAAGCCGTACTTGTTTACAAAAAGTGGTCAAATGCTAGAAGGGTGCGCAGTTTATCCTGAGAGGATCAACCGAATTATGCAAGATCTAAGTTATATGTAAACACATAAAACGTTATCCTTTCCATCATACATTTTATTTGAAATCTTAGTTTGTGTACAAATAGGTATGATCTAAAAACTATTTTGTTTTTACCTATAAAAATAAGGTACGTACCTTGAATTTGATGTATTGTGATAACAGTAGTGATAATCGTTAGCATAACAAGAACAGAGGCTTTTTGTCTGAACGAGGACATACAAGTTATAATAAATTATATATTTGGATTTGTCTACTTATTACGTTTTGTATAACATAATAGTATCATGTAACTTCAACAGTTTCACAAATTTAACGATATTCCTCTGATGTTTTAAAATTAACTAAACTATAAACAGACCGGTACATACATACATATACACACGTACGCACAGAAACATATTTACATACAATCATATATACTAATCATTTGCTTGTAAGTTTAAAAGTTTTTATTGCAGGAGCAGCAATATAAAACTTGTTTTAAAAGTAGGCACTTTGGATCGAAAAAAGATTTTTCCATTTAGGTTTACAAAACACTAAAAATGTTATTACGTAAGTTTTAAAACCGAAAGGTGGAGATGCTGGCGACCGCAAAGTTTTTTCGTCCACCTTCCTCATAATCTTAGGAATTAACTGGCGTTTCTTAAACGAAGAAATTTTAATTCAAAAACTTTGTATTCAGCTTATTAAACGATGCTTTTTTACTTTTTCTAGTTTATCCAATGGCCATTTTACATTTTTTCATTATTTAAAAGGGGCTTGAAACCGTTCAATCAGAACGATCTTATTGAATTTCATAGGCACTAAAGGATCTCAGTTTTCAAACCTCTAGATTTGGGATGCACTTTACAGGCAAGTAGGCTTTAAAAGCTAATAAAATAGTACAAATTTACACATAAAAGTATTTTTGGAGTTTCTAAGTTAAACGGATAAAAAACTATTATCATTTCATTATATCTAAAAATCTGTCAATGCGATGACAGTCATTTTGCTCAAAGACTACCATCATTACATAGAAAAAAAGAAAATTGTATTCGTATTGATTATGAAAATTGGTTTGGATACAATATGTTACGTATTTTTTGACAAATGAGACATATTCGATTACTTGACTATTTAACCTTTAACTTTGCATGATTTACAGTTTTTTTTTGTAGATGCATGCACTTCTTCATAATCTAATGGAAAAAGTTGAGTTACTAATACTTGTATATTTTTCACATTTTTCCGTGTCCAAAAATTGAATATTTGAAACCAATTTCTAGTTATTGTTATTTTTGATTGAAATTGAAATTTTACATTGCTTGATTGCTTTAAACGATTCGCAAAATGTTTGAAATTTGTTTTTAAACTTTGTACCATTTTATATTTGTTTGAATTAACGGCACTTAATATTTAACACGGTGAATTATTAAATTGTAAAATTTGTTCTCATTTTGATGTAGCACGAACGTCATAAAGGTATAAGATAAACGGAATATTTATATTAAATTCGAGGTCACGATTTGGAAATCAGTTACTAATAGATAATATTTATGTCACCATGATTTCGTTACTGATTTTTTTACTAATACATTATATTGATTGTTTTCACACTTTATCAATACTAATAATAATAATTTTAATAATAACAAGAACAATTTCGGTAGCAGCGTCTACATAAGAAATTATGGTAACAGGAATATTAAAATTTAATAATCGGTGTTCGGCCTGGACCCAAGTTTTGTTTCTAATTTGTTGGAAACTATTTAAGCGTTTGTAATATTCGCAATATGCCAGCAACTACAAAATCTGTTCTAGCATTTTTTACATAAATGCCGAAAGGTCCCTTAAGTTATTTTTTCTTTTCAAAATTGAATAAAACATGTTCATTTTCATTGATTCACTTAGCAAATTCTTGCAACATAGCATGATCAACAAAATTCTACATATTAGTCGACCTATTTAGTGTTAATTTTTCGAACAATATCTGCTCTCTGCTCGAGTCTGAGAAAGGCTGATTTAAATCTGCTACCTTTTTACTGCTAATTACATGATCATTTCTTTTATGGAGACTGGGGGCACATCATTGTCCTCATACATACAACAATGGGTGGTACAATTAAATTGTAAAAGGGAGATATTATCGATATGCAACGAAGCATTTTTATGTTTTGGTTGAAAATTGAGGTTGTTTGTTACACTTAAAAGTGAGACATCTATCTTAGATATCCAGAGTAGCAACGCATTTATGTATGACCACAGGTTGAACTTAGTCCTGTGTGAGAACGGATGTGAATATCAATGAGCTGTAGCGACTATTTAAGATACAGTATTCTACACGCTCGTATGTTAACCATAACGTACAAAAGTACATAAGTACATTCGTGGTACATTGAACTTTATAAATATTGAAGCAGATATAACAGTAGTGCGTAGTTCTTGTATTAGCTGTATTAAGTGAACTTAAAAAAGATTGTTTTCACAAATCTTCTAGCTCTGTAATAAAGCGCCATTATAAACGACGTGCTATATAATTAAGTACGGCAGAATCTCATTTGCAGTTAAGCGTACACCAGATGTCTTAGTTCAAAACAGAGGACTCAGGAACCTGAGAGACAGCGTACTCGGGAGTATTACTCCGAACTAGCTTTACCCCGCAGTATCGCCCCTATTAAAAACCCGAACTTCCGCGCCACACTGCTCGCTCGTCTTCGGTCTCGCTTTACATACTCTTTTACATTGTTTTTTGAGAAGTAACCGTCACTGCCACCGCTTTCAAATTGTTATAACTCTTGATATATAACTATTGGTATATCAATATTATTGAAATAAAGATTAAATGTTACATCCAGATATGAATTATTTTCAATGCCTTGAATACAAATCAGTGGTTTGATTTCGTTGCGATTTTAAAGATATAGATATAAATGCTAAAACTTATAGATAGATTGTATCTGATTATTTAATTTTATTATTATGAATAGAATATAAACTTGATTAATTTTCTTATCCTTCGTCATACTGTTAGCATATCTACTCGTATAAACAGCGATTGGGAACCCAAACGCTGTCTTCGTGAGAAGATATTTTATTGCATGAATATATATACTTGTTATCGTAAGATTTCTATTATTCTGGTGACATAAATATTCTAACATTAAGATAACGTTCACGATATATTTTTATTATAACGAGCTTTGCAACACTTATTCGTTTACGTGTCTTACGTATCATAAATGTTTTTGTTTTAAAACTGGCGTGAAATACTTATTATTTCTAAAAAAATGTCTTCTTTGCTTACGGTACATAGAAAAAATCATTTTTTATGATGTTAGCGTCAATTAAGTGTAAAAGTTATTTGATGTTAAATCGCTGCAACCCACGAATTCAAATATAAACTAGTCTAAATTCCTATCTGAAGTGATGCGTGGATATGTTTTACTTACGTTGGCTAGGATGGTTGCTTCATATAGAAGTGTACTCTACAACCACTCTTTCAACCAAAAGAATTGATTTAAGGTTATTTATGAAGGCAATGGTGGTACCTTCCAGTTCTAATTATAGTTACTTCTACCAAACTTGATATTGACTATTGTCGTCCAAAGATATACTGTCTGAAGCCGATCTTAAAATTGTTGTTACAAAGGCAACAAAGATTCTGAGATTCTTGAGACCTTAGTCTTTAGTTCTCAGGGACTAAGTTTAGGGTATATCCTTTTAAATTAAAATGTATTAAATTCACATTGTAGGGCAATTTACCTCGTCTACAATATTTCGATATATAAAAATGAAAAACGACGGGCCGAATGTCCCCAAAAGCAGAAGCTAAAAGCAAATAATATTAGCGAATAGTTTTATGAGTATTGTTTGCGAAACCAAGGTATAAGTTTCCGTTATCTCGCTAGTATGTTATAACATGCGGGCACATTTGCTATTTCTCTTATTTTTATATCGGAAAATTATGTTTCTTCTGTTATTTTTACTGTCAGCCTTGTAATAACAATTGTACATTCGTGGTGGTTATTAACACTTAACCAAATATTTTTAATACATTTTTTTCCGGCAGAGGTTACCGATTTAACACTAAAGGGTCCGGGTTTCTTTCCCAGTTATACATATATTTAAATTTATATTGACTGAGTCGTTTATCTACATATAAGTAGTAGTCCGATGAAATTCTATGTGAAATAAATTTAATATGGCGGAACGTCTCAGAACATGAGAAGTCTAATTATAACGTAATTCTTTGAATACGCCTACCACTTCCAGTTCATAATTCTATTGATTTATATACAAAGAGGAGTTTTACATTGGATACTATTTTTGATGGCTTTTATGATTGACTTGATTGATTGATTGATGGCTTAATAATTAAATGGACCCGATATGCTAAATTACATAATTACATATGCTCGGGTTGAAAACTAAATTAAGTACAATAAACTCTTATTATATGTAGACACCAAAATATGACTAAAATTACAATAATACAATTATCAAAAGCTACCTCTAGGTAAATTTGCCAGGGCAACTAAAATTAATTTGGTTATTAATTAAGACATTGCCTTCTTTTATTAAGAGGTAAGTTATTCTAATTATTTTCATAAGCTCTCCCCAAACAAAATATAAAATTTTCCTCTTGTATTTACAGCGACTGACGTCAAAATGGCTCCTTAGTTATCCCCGCGGGCGCCGTCCACAAATAAATTTATCTACGTTTTCTTAAGGACCACCAAATATTTCCTTGTGAAAAATTTAATGAGACCTTCTCAAATAACATAATGTAGGTAGTCCCTTTATCAAATTCTTCCAAACGACGTCGATATAATTTTTTATTTACAATTAATATCCTTAACAATTTAACTAATGTAAAAATGACTGACAATACTCCAGTAAGTCCAGAATATCTATAGTTATCGTGTTCGTAACTGAGCTATGCAGAGAAAATTCATTAAATATGCAGATTATCATAAACTTATTATTCTACTTCTTATAATTCTGATACCTATAAACATACATTTTAATTAACTAAAAAAGGTGAGTATATAAACGAAGCGTACAAAAGTCCCCGACACTTGTAATAAACGATTTATAAGAACAGTTCTCAACAAATATTTTTGCAGGTAGCCGAAAACAGTTTCGGTGGCACTACAATAATGTTTTCGGTAGTGGAGAGAGAAAGGGAATAATGAAAAAATGGGCGACCTTTGGCGTTGTGCCTCATAATGTTCCCTTTTTGTACACCTAATTTATGACGTCGAGCACGTATCGTATAAAAATGGAGGACGTGTACGAATATGCAGGTTTAATTTTACGGCCTTTTGTAAGAGAATGAATAAGAGGAGAGTCTTTAATTACGAACAAACCATTGGTTGCCTTTCACGTTCTTGTTAAATTAGTATAAGTACAACAATATTAGTGTTCTTTTTTTTGGTACAATTGGAAACGATCTTGAAGAGTTATGAGTTTGCAGCCGATACACATACTATTTGGTCATGTCTCAAAATCAATTTATCAGCTTACTATTTAACAAAATGTGTTATATAACCTTTGAAATCTGGTAGTGGTAGTTCTTATCACACTTCAAATTAGTACACAGCAGCGTTTTTAGGTGCAGCCGATACTGATGCTGTTGTAAGGTGCAGCTGACGGCCGCCATAAAGGAATGTAATTGAGTTCTACCTTTAAATAATTGAGGCTTAAGGTTAACACATCGTTCTGTGGCCTTTCTGTGAGCTTGAGTATAAAAAGGTGGCAATATGAAACTTGAGCGTAACCTGCTCTGTATTTTGGTACAAAGAAACTTTATGTCTGTGGGAGATACAATAGGTACTACTCTGTTGGTAACTAGCGCTGGGATTCGCTTACTTAAGTCGTCGTTTCAAGAGAAGTTTAATACAGAACTGGATTGCACATCAGCTGTGAAACAACGCGTACTAGGAGCAAATAAAGGAAGCGGACTATTTATAAGCGCGCGTTAATATCTTTGTTTATTGCGGTCGGCCGAAGCCCGCTTTACGGTTGTGGTTTATTCATTGGCATTTGTTGAAATGTTGAGACGATTCTGTATTAAGAATTTATTGTTATATACTGTATATTAAATGTATTTATTGAGACTATTTATTTGGCTTATGAACTTAAATTATTTACATACATTATACAAGAGGTCGCGAATTTGATTTCGTAAGCTTCGATTTTTGGATTTTTCTACATTTTCTAATGGTAAAATGTTTCTAATGGGAAAAGCTGATTGTTTGAAAAATCTTGATCTTATTTAACTTAGTTCTACAGCCGCAAGTTTCGATTTATCTGATCTGTCGGGTATTTGCGTAATAATATGAATAATTTTTCTGGTTATACGTAAGCAGAAGGTAGACCGATTAAATGTTGGTGAAGAAAAATAATGGGAAATAAATAGATTCGTGTTTTTATTATTATATTTCTTCTTCTTGTTACAAAACAGGAAATTCTAACGTCTGACTTTACTACGAAATATCGGCAATTATTCGAAGTTCCGTTTCTATGGTTCTATCTTGGAATTTATTAAACCAATGTAGATGTGATTTTGAACTGGATTATTTTTTAAACCTCTTTACATATTCCATAATATCGGCAATTTCCTAAGTTAATGTATATTTATATGGGCATATATCAGAACGTAATAAACCAATGTTTACGTAACTTTGGGACTTAACGTTCATTCAGAGATAAACCCATTTGGATATTTGGATAAATCCATGTGGAGTTACATAATTATTTCAAAATATCGTAAATTTCCTAAGCTTACGAGTCTGTATGCATATATTTTAGAATGTATAAACCAATTTAGGTGTTTTAGGAATCAACTTTCATTCATAGTTTCACTTAGATAGAGTTAATTGTAATAAAATTGTATGAATTTTTATAATGAAGACATTTATGATTTCTAAAAAAGTATTAGTCATTTTTACACTGTCAGGTATATGGAAACGGTACGTGTCACTTGCTACTAAAATAATGCCACGTCACCTACTACCTGTCGTAAGCGGAAACTATAAGGAGACTATTATGTATGACGTACAGATTCTATTAAAGATGTCGGTATGAGTTGTTCCAGGCTGACGTAGACACAGGATGGTGCCTACAGACATTGAGGGGTCGTGTTAGAACAACAATCGCCTTTGTACAAAGATCTATAAACACAAAGGACGCTTAAAAATATGTTTAGAGAGTGTAAATCCCACGTAGCCCAGTATCGCGCCCACGTCACTGGTACCTTTGAAAGTTTTCCTAACGTGACAAATAAATAACATATGAAAGCGATATAAAATATCATGACTCAATAACGTTGGCAAATTTGTGAAGGTTATTTGATTAGTTGAGTGTTAAAAACAGATAAACTATGTTGACTATCATTAATAACATTACCAATAAAGCAAGGATTTCAGTACTGGAATTGCGTTTTCTTTCCTTATTTTGTAACTTAATGCAAATTTCAACTACGAATATATATCAGACCAGACATGAAAGCTTCGCTCTACAGCACGTAAGTAATCCAACGTAAGCTCCATACAACTGCAGAACGTATACGTACGTACTCCAATCTGGACTCAGAAGCAAACCTTCCCTTCAGTCAATGTTTAATTTACATAATGTTTTCCAACTTTATTAATTGTCTATGATGCATAAATTATATCATATATAATTGGATATTAGATATAATATAATTTGTATTTTTTATGTTAGTAAACTTATCAAACTAAATGCAACAATAAAGACCTTAAAATCAATTAAAATAAAAGCCTGAAATCTAAATGAACGATAGGGAGTTCTTGCGCATAGCACTTGGTGCCAAGTACTCTGGTTCAATCTCCACACTGAATATATCGCAATTTCCTGCACAAGATATGGAACAGCGCGCTTATTACACGTAGTGTAGATTAAATGTGGGACCAATTTTTTTGGGATTCGAATCCGCTAAAGATTCTAAAGCTAAACGAAAAATTTAAAATAATGAAATAACATTGATGATTAATTTATTCATATTATCTTTTATTCTCTATAAACGAAACCTATCTATAACGTATTTATCTATAACCGACTTCGACATTCCTAGTCGGTTATAGATAAATACAATCTTTGTGAAACAACAATTAAATAAAAAGAAAGAGAATAAATTAAATGTTGTGTCAGCTAATTAGACGCGCTTTGTACAACGTCGGGGCATCGAGCAAGCCGAGGCGTATTTAGACGGTTCTTGTTAAAAACCCACAATTTATTAACTGAATTAAAAAAGAATACTTACGATAATTTTGAGACGATTTTCACGCAATTGTGCGGTTAAGGTATTCTTTTCTTATATATTGCAATATCATAAAATTAATATTTCTTGTTATTTAAATGATTTGCACCTATACATACCTACTTATGTTATAGATCTAGAACAGAAATTATAATAGAGAGAGCATGTTATTTGGACATTTCTCATTTCTTTATCATCTTAGACGTTGTAGAAGATATCAAGATTACGTTTAAAACTAACTTTTCACTTTAGTTACGCTGTTGAGTGGTTAAAGTTCCATATGTTACACATTATCTTGTCATTTAGCAATTTTAAATAAAAAATTCTACAGTAATAACATACACAAAATACAATTTTTTGAACTATCTGTTAACATCATATTTATCTGTATATAATTACCATATATCAAATTTTAATTTCCTACACCTCAATGTTGTTACGTTAATGAAATTCATTTGATTATTTTTATGTCATTTTTTAATACGGATTTTTTTACACTTTTGGTCAACTCTGAAAGCGAAATATTATAAAAATAAATGATTTTATTCAAATTATTTCATCCGTTTCTGTGACAGTAATAAATGCGGATATATGTCGAAAAAACAAACATTAATTTCAAAGATTTTCGCTTTAGTTTTAAAAGGATCCGAGTTACTCTGAAACTGAGAGAAGTTTTCTTAAAAACTCCAGTCTGTCAAAGTGTATTAATATACAATTTTAAAACAATCGTTACTAACTTACACTTGAAAGACTTAGACTTAGACTTATGTTACGTGCCTAGATATATTTAAGTTGAGGTAAAGTATTAGGGTGCTGAAAATTTTGTAAAGTGCTAGAAAATTAAGTGATAGAGTAATTTTAAGGAGGAAGAACTATAGTTCGACCGGACAAATACCACCGCCGCCCTCATAATCCATTGTAAAGCATTATTTGTGTTACGGTTGGAGAGGTGTGGTTGCGACTACACTTTCGAGGCGATCATCTTAGTCCTCAGGAGTAGCAACGCATCTATGTTCGAGCTCAGATAGGATTTTAGTCATTTTTGTGATTGTATGTACATGAATGTCTATGGGTGCGACTACTTACCGTCAGGTGGTTTGCATGCTCGTTTGCTATTCTTCTCATATAAAAAAAGAATATATCGTAACAGTACGACTGTTTATCAACCATTGTAAAGGTTAATGTGTGATGGGTGCATGTACTACAAAGATTTTAATTTCTCCATGCCGGGGAAAATACCAACCGATTTTAGCTTTTTACGACCCACGACTTCCTATCTCACCACGTAATTGTGTATTAGAAGGAAACTTCTCGAAATACTAATAACGTAGTATAAATATCCCCTAGAGTATAAACCATCACAATCTGCTATGACGTAATTGTCTTGATTTGACGTTACCGGATACATTAACAAACGAGGCGACCATCTTAGATCACAAGGAAACCACTTAATAAAAGGTGGTCTCTAATTTTGATGTTTACTCTTAATATACAAATATAGAGGAAAGAGGGAATTCGATAAAGACGAATTGTAGGCAGAACTGTCACATTACTTCCATAAAAATGCCAGTTATAAGTGAGAATTGAAAATAACTTACGTTTTTGTTTCATATGAGAAGAGTATCAAAAAAAAAACAAATCTAGGCGGATTATAAGGACGGCGATGATCCCTCCCCGGTTGTATTGCAGTTTTACCGCCTTTGGTAATTGCTGTGTCTTTTTAAATGACAGTTTCGTCACCACTTACAAAGAGTTATATTTACTACTTTGTAAGATGGCGTTAAACTATAATGGTGGACTATTTTATAGGTTACAGTAACATAAGAAATAGAAAACACAATATAGTTTAAAACATCAATACATTGTCCAATAAAATGTGAAAACGATGTTCGTTTGTTGTATTTGACTAGCAACTCGTTTTGCCGCATAACCTTGTTAGTGAAGTCGCTCGTTCAGCGGAGTAATCTCATTGTCGGCAATAACCAAATCAAACGACATAGGGATATAGCCCAATGGTTGATTGTATTCAATATTTAGTGCCAGTTTTTAGTTGATGTGATCTCTTCATATCATGATTACTTACCATTGCTGACATTGAATTGCGTTTTGGAAACCCTGAGTAATTTTTTTTACAACTAATTGGTGTAGGTATTTTTAGTTAAATTTAAGTTAGCTAAGTGTCGACACTACTATTGGAGACCTCATATGTCACCGTTAAACTAAGCGGCAATTAATTTCTAATACACGTTTCAAATAATTAGCGAGGTAGGTCGGGGATTTTTACTGTGAAGTTTCTTATTACCTAATATTTACCTACATGTTCATTAGAATAATGAAAACCTTCAAATTATTTATAATAAGAGCCAACACTAAGCAGACTAAAGGGAGTCCGTGCTCAAGCGATAAGGTGCTAAGAACACTGGCCGTGTTCTCGCGTTGAATAGCGATCGCAATTATCTGCGTGAGATACGAACCAGCTCACTTGTTACCGGTGGCGTTAATCAAACGTGGTATTAATATTTTTAAAAATCTTTTTTGTCTTTATTAACTGATCTTCACGGTATTCGCTATTAGATATTTTTGTTAAAGTTCTCCACTATAGAAGTATATGTTTTTAAGTTTATATTAAGATCAATCACAGTAACTTCAATACAGTTTCAAAAGACCTATGAATAAAATCACTAAACTTAGAGATTGGACGTGGTAGACTTTTGTGCTGAAGAAGTCGAATTTATTTTAATTGAGTAAGCTACTGATGAAAGTCTAATTAATTGACACTCCATTGTTAAATTAGCATTACTTAATAGCATTAGATTTGCTTTGTTATTATTTCTGATATAATTCTAAATCGAGTTCTGTTTGAATAAATATTCTTTTGTAATGCGATAGAAAGTGGCTATAGGAGTTGGATGGCCAGCCAACCATAATTATGGGGATTTAATGTACTAATTACATGCTTATAATAATTACTTTTGGAAAACATAATGTTCAAAATTCATGATAAAATAGAAAGTTTATGACCACCATGTGAGCTATAAATCTAAATAGCGAATATTTCAAAAATGTTAGTCGTAATTGGTATCGTTTAAGGTTTGAAAAGAAATGGAATATATGCCACACAAATTATGTGTGACAAAAAGTTTTTCAAACAAATAGTACCACGTATATATATAGCTAGTGTTCTTGGAGTCATGCCGCATGGGCACGGACTCGCTTTAGATTGTGTTAGGCTTTTATTATAATTAGTTTTAAGATTTTAATCAATTTTAACTATGTTAATTATGTTTATTATATTTACTTAAATATAATTGGAATATTCCTGGGATACTTTCATTCTTTCTGTGATATTAGCAATGCGAGGAAAATAACATAGAGACTTTTGTGGCCAATTCTTACAACAGACCAATAGTCACGGATAGTTGCCAATAAAATATTCTATAGCTGTCATTTGTCCTTTATTTATCACAAGTAGTAATTGCGTTCGTTTATTACATTTATCTGAGGGGCAAAATTGAGCAGTCTGTTTATTCTTTGCCAATGAAACATTTTCCTTATCGGCCGATTCCTTATTAGATTGGTACGGAGTTAGCCTCGTTTAGGGCTACTCTTCACTTTGTTGTCTGCGGATACGTGTCCTATTTTAAACTGAACTAAAGTAATAGGGTATGCAAATTATTTATATATATATTATTATCTAAATGATTCCATTTTATTTCCATTTACTGTATCACAAAGAATATTTTCTACCGACTGAAAATCATGTCATACTTCCATTTGAACATTCTAGATAAATCACGATGATTTTTCCGTTTCAAAATATACCACTACGTTCTTAGCTTATCTAGAAATATTTATGTATTGTTATTTCATTTAATTTGTAAATAAAAATATATGTAATTTAGTGTTTCATTAGTTTGTTTCATATAAATTTAAACATCAGCTTAATGAGAATACTATATTATATACGATGCCATGTAGATATATGCTACAAGTCATTAACACTTTCCCTGCGGCTCGTACACACCTGTGTTGTACATAAGTACAAATCTGTATGGATTTTGAGCGAACAAAAGATCTGTGTTTACGTTGGTACAAAACAGGGGGCGGACATTACGTCTCTGTATGCGTAGATAATAAACAGGAGCTAAAAATACAATATTTCAGTAAATTGTAAGCGTATCTTCAATCTAGTCAAATAAGCTGCAGCTTAGTGCCGCCTCCCGCATTACTGACCCTTTCTAATTTATGAGCCCCGCAGTCAAAGAGTTTATGATGAAAAATTGAAAAGGCATGGTAACCCTAGCCTCACTTCCACCAGCAGACAGGCTTTCTCTTATTGTTGTTATTCAGTTAGCGAAGGGATCGCCACTGACGCGCGAAACAAAACTTGACTTGTTATGTCTCCTATCTTGTATTTGTTATCGTATTAACTGTTACTTCGATGTTGTGAGTGCTTTCTACAAGTTTTCCTGTCGAATTAGGTGAATGCAATTTCTTTGCTATACGTATGCGTATTTTCATTGTGTAATATTCTGTTTTCATCCAGATATAACCTCAAACTAGTCTATTGAAGTCTTATTGTGTGTGAAGAATAGAACTCATGAGTAAGTATAGCTGGAAACCGCACCTCTCTGAGCGAAACATAATATTTGTTTCATGGTGAGTTATGGGAGTGATGGCAA
This sequence comes from Phocides pigmalion okeechobee, assembly GCA_018251015.1. NCBI lineage: Eukaryota > Metazoa > Arthropoda > Insecta > Lepidoptera > Hesperiidae > Phocides > Phocides pigmalion. The sequence goes on along the minus strand of DWON01000214.1, from coordinate 19,324 downwards.
CAAATATGGTGGTGAATCAGTTTTACCACCAATACATTTACATTCTTTTAATGTCTGTATAGTTGAGGATCAATATTGGAACTCTTTCTATTGATATTGATAAGCATAAAAAACCTTTTTAGCCTTTAATTTCTACTTTTAGGATGTACTAAATCTTGAAACAAGAAGTAACGCCTTATGCCATATTCTGGGCATTCATAGACAACATCTGAAGTCAGAAAGACTCCTTAGCAAGTACATCTGACTTACGAAATAATATTCGAATGAACAATTAATGATCAGTTTTTGACAGTGAAGGAAAATATCATTAGGAAACCTACATGTCTGAGAGTTATCATAAAAGTCCTTAATGGTTAAGATGTCAGCAAATCCGTAATTGGAAAACAAGCGCTCTGGTTCAACCCTACTCATTGTGTCGGAAGACCTAAAGTGGGATAATAATACGTCGATGGAGTATAAAACTTAAATTGTTTGTTGTCATGTTTTCGACAATGGTAATGGGACAAGACAGATGGTTCAAGAAACTTTCATTTCAATAACTTTGTTCCCGATATTCACTTGCAACAGATAGCGGAAGGGATAAAAATAACTCATAAGCGTTCAGCGCATGCAATGACCGAAGATAACGTGTATTGACTTGCTTGTGTATCTAGTCATGAATAGTGTGGATATATGTATATTGCGTTTAGAAGTTGGTAGGTGGAGTACCTTAAGTAATTTAAACCGGATTGTCAAAAAAAGATAGAGTATTTTGCAGGGAAAAGAAAAGCTACATTTACCTCAAAAATATCCGGGAATCCGCTGTCAGAGTCACGTTATCACGGAGTCAGATATTTATTATTTCGTCTTAATACTTGGACAATTGTTTGTTTGTTTTAACCAAACTTGTAAGACTTTAGATGGATGTAGTCGTGGAATGGATTCTGATAATCAATATCCGTTAATTATATGCCAGTAAGTTAACCCAATAACGTGGATTGTGGTCACGGCGAAATCACGTTTTATAAACAGACTCATATTAAACGTAAGATGTATGAACTGGAAAACGCAGTTGGGTTTTAGAGTTTTGTTTGCTCAAGTTAAATTCAGAGATTACTTTAGGTACGACTTAGCCAAGTATGGACCTAAAAGGTAAGTAAATTCTATCTATGAATTAAACAACTTCAATATCCAATCTTCTGCAGTAGTAACAGGTACTATAAGTTATCCGAAAAATTGATTCACAGGATGCGTCAGTTGTAATGCTTCTTAAACGGAAAATTACCTGTAATTAATTAATTGCTAGAATTGGTAGGTTTAGTTTAGGTAGGTTAGGTTTAGGTTTAGGTGTAGTATTTGTGTCCTATAGCATGAGATGATCACTGCTACGCCTAATAAATCCAACAGGGTTACTGTTAAAAACTACGTTTTAGTATTGCTACGTCTCTCCAAAATATACACATTGTGCCCTGACACAGTTTTCTAACAGAAATAAAATAGTGACAGGATTTTAAAGCATTTTTAGATTTGTAGTCAACGAATAAAATAAACGAGAGAGAGAAAATTGAACACTGGGCACAAATTTTATGTAGTATCTATAACGTACTTACTTTTACATATACTTTTACATATACAAGTATATTATTACTTTTATAGATATATTATATGGATTTATAAAATCTACTATTTTACATCTATTTAATTATAATAGAAAAATAATAATGTTTATCCTAATAAAAATTACTATCAATATAATTGCTGCCTGAATCAACGCAAGTTCATATTGTTAAGTTGTCAAACAAACAATCAGAAGCAAGTTTGTAATCTGGTATGAAGTCCAAAATGATTGACCGTCTTTGTGGAAGTAACTAATCTGCTTGCTTCGGTACATTCGAAATTATAACTGTAATTTACAAGAAGGTTTTAGTAGTTGCTCATGGTTCGTGGCACTTAATAGTTCATTTGGGAAACGGTCAAAGAGAGCAAATCGGTAGACATAGGATTGAATTGAATTTCCTTTTCTTGTTATACTATATGGTCCTATGTTTGTATATGCGTATATTGGTCCTTAGTTTCGGAATTCAGTAACGTTATCTATATATTTTGAACTTGATAAAAATCGGCTTTTAAGTAATTGAGTCTCCTCTTTTACTACCCTAAGCGATGTTAATTTCTTTTTAATATATTTTATTTGTACCTATGTAATACACACATTACTTAATTCAAAACTTAACTGGAATAGGAAACTTTATCCCCTAATTTTTCACATTGATATTTTTTCACATTTAAAATTAAACAAATGTGATATGATATAATTATTAGTACCCTACGTAATAAAAAAGAATTTTCAAGATCTGTTTATAAATTATGGAGTTATGCGATGACGACATAGTACTAATTAATGTTTTTAAGTATTACACCATTAATTTGCCATACTTTTTATATCATGGTTTAAATATAATTTTTATAATAAAATTCATTGATCATTTAAGCATTGTTAAACCGATGTGTTGATTTGTGATATATATCACGATAGATAATAGATACATAGCAAAGACGATAGATAAATACTCGTATACCAATACCATCATGGCCGCGTTGTACTTCGTGTGAATTTGTAAATATCAATGACAGAAAGAATAAAGTTTTGTAATGTTTGCTGCGAAAATATACCCGATTTCACTACTATTTACCTTTTTTCCATTCACGTTCCGATAGACTTGATATGATAATACTAAAATGTATATAGAGGGATTGACCGTTGGGATAGAGAGTAGTATACGAATACAATGAAACCGTACTTGAAACTAGCGGGGTATAAGATAAGTGAAATTTGTCCTAGTTTTGTAATAAAGCCTAGTTCAAAATTATGGCACCTTCGATTTTTCGGGATTGTGTAACTATTACATATTAAATAACACCAGCTCTAACACATTACCTTGGGGACCTGTTGTGTTATTCTTTTCGTAACGTACATGCGGCTTGCATACAATTGTTGTGTGAATACAAATGTGTACATCATACAAGCGAACACGACGGCTGTGTATTCGTAGACGCTACACAGATGCTGCTAAACATCTCCAATCTAGTGCCGCCGTCTGCAATGCTAACTGATATAAATGTAAACATCGGAATCAAAGTCTGCATATTTGAGATTTCTCCATGTAATTCTCAAATGTGGGTGAAATCCACCAATCTACACTTGGCCAAAGTGGTGAATTGTTGTCTAACTCATTTATTTAGCTCAGAGCTTCTGGGTAGAAGCTCTGAGTAAGTATATAAATAGATACTAGTGGACACACTTGTATCCACTAGTATCTATGATAGAAACAGGGTGACGATTGAGATGATAAAACCCTATACCCTATATAGATCGGTTATCTAAAACATGTTTCTTAATTCAAGTATAATGAATGAAGCACAGATGTGACAGATATAAGTTCCTCCATTATTTGAAACCGGCGAAATGACGTGATGTTAGTCCGGAATCCGGAATACTTGCCGACGCATATGCAGTTTAATAAGACTGTAATGGCCTCTTACGAAACTCGCGAGGCATTATTTTTAACGATTTCTACACACCCTTCCGATTGCTTCTGTTGTGGGCGTCATGATCATACACACGTAAGTTGGTACATGTATAGTACATACAAGTACATATGGTACACGATACGTAGACAAAAACAAAAACTATGTAACATACATGTTCAATTCATGTACAACCTGTCAAGCAATCCATTTTGAACTGCGATACCGGTGTATTTTTGTCAAATACAAAATCATGCTCTTTTTTGATGATGTTTAGGTAAGTATAAAATAATAGCTACACTTTTTAAGGTAGTGAAAAAAGTGGATTACTAGTAAAAATGGCGACTAAAATCTTGCGTTTCGGGGAAAAACGTGGTTTACTTACATTTAAGGCGACCGTTTAGTTTACAGAAATAGTAATAATGCTCATGGACGACAATGACCAAATATAGGTGAATCTATAGTTTAATGTAACACTATCACCCTCCCAGAAAGCTGCTCGTGGTCGACATGAAGCAAATCTTGTATTTTGTTGGAGAGGTGTAGTTGCCGATTTCACTTGCAAGCAATGTGGTCATCATATTCCTTACGAATAGTAACGCATTTGCACATGAGTTCAAATAGGCCTTCAGTCTTAAGATTCGATGTGGATGTCCGTAGACTGCAGCAACTATTGTCTTCTTTACTACGTTTATTTTCTGCTGTGCTAAAATATATACTTCTCCTCAGGTGAACTTAGTGTTCAATGACATGAAAGCATGAAATCCAAAATTATAAAAAAAACGTTAAGGACATACTATGCAGGAATGTTCAGGCTTCGTAGGTGCTAAAGAACGCGCCTTGGAGACCTGAAAACTTCTAAATGGTTAGTAGTTACGGCACCTCTAAGTCACTCTATTTCTCAGGTGATTAGTGCCACAAGTTTATTAATACATTTCCATAATATTAAAATATTACAAATAGCGTTATAATATAATGGGAAAAAATCAACCAAAATCAAAATCAAAATCAAAATATTTTTATTCAAACTTTACAGAATTCTTTTTGAACGTCAATAAACTACCACCGACTCGTAAGGTGTTTCGTTTTGGAGAAGAGTCGGCGAAAGAAACTCCAACAAAGTACCATTCCACTCTTGAGTGGATGGTTAAAGATTCATTAAGTTGCGCTGGAGTCCAATACACAATATTATATTCTTCCTTATGACGATATCTCTAGAAACGTTTCAAGTGTCGATCTCAATAAGATGCCTGACAACATCATTAGGCACTTGACCTACATGAGGCGACAAGATTTCATATTGTGTTACAAGAGCCATTTGGACTGAGCAAACGCGAACTACTACTATATACGATCGGCACAGACATTTCTAGCCTCACTGAATATAATATACTTTTATTTTTAATATTTAGAACCTTTGTAATGTTTGGCTCCGTTGCCTGTCTGTTCCTTTGTCCTTCTATATGTCTCTTCATCCGTCTCTCGGTTCTTCGGCTACTGCTATTTACTCGGAAACCGGGCAATACGCATGAAAATTTTAAAAACATCTCTTTGAACCGCTGAAATAAAGGATGTGTTAAAATTATAAAGAATAAATAAATTTATGGTGACATTTATTACATGAAACTAACAGACAAATAAAGATGAGATTTGATAGGTTCTTTAAAAAGGATATAAAGGTTGACTTTTTTATTTCGAACTTTGATTGGCAAATTTTTGCTTGAAAAGTGTATAATTTCATATTGCTTCACTAATCGAGTGAAACATTGTGTGAAATTTTTCGAAAAATTTATCATATATAAATATCTATTCAAGGAAAATTTGGTATTATATAATATGTTGTATACTTTTTGAGATATGCGATATTTTCTGTTACACGCTTTCTGGAGTACGGAACTCTTAAGTGTGCGTGATCCGACACGTAATTGGCTACTTTTTATTTATGCCGTGTTAGTTATGAACAAAGGCTTTACTTCCATGTGAGCGTTAAGGCTATCCAGGTCGTTTATAGCATGTACTCATTTAGAAGATTTAAAAAAGACAAAACTATTTAAGTTAATTGTGTCACTTTCGGAAGTAATAGTATATATGTAGGTACAGAGTTTGATAAATACCTCCTTACCCTAACTTACCATAAAAAATATGAACTGTGAAGTATAGTGTCAGTGGGTGCATTCTTCAATATTATTATGAAGAAGTAATTACTCCTTTGTTGGAAGGATAAACGATTTTAAATGGTCCCTGCTGTCCATTCATATCCAACCTCAAATAGGTCTAAAGTTCTGTTTGCATAGATATGTCGCTATTCCTGATGATCGATGGTCGCCTTACTTGTTAGTTGACAACCGTTCCCCTGTAATCGAAACACAAAAACTGCTTAAGGACAGATTATGAGGACAGCAGTGGTACCATTTCGGTCAAACTATAGTTCTATCACCTGATTGCTAATTCCTTTGTTTGCGACAAAAATGTTACATATAAAATATTATTTCTGTATGAAATCTCGATTATGACAGGACGGCGACAACTAGACTTTATTCGTGCTGTGTTTGCAGGAAATCTGATATGCACGGTTCTAACAAAAATCTGCTGTAGAAAGACTCGACAATGCAGCGCATGAAAAATGAATTTAGAAAAGAGCTCTCTCCAAACGTAAATACCCATGGTTTGGATTTTTGAAAAATCAATATACGTGCGTCGGGATTCTTGTTTTAGACATTCTTTTATTTATGTTACAATGTTAACATACATTTATGTTTACCTGTGAAAATTTTGATCGTTTTAACAAGTAACATCGGGATTTCTAGGACTTAGGTTAGTAGGTGGTAGATGACAAGTTTAACGACTGCTTTAGTACTTTGGAGGGTTTAGCTAAGGTTGATAGTAATATTTCAGTTGGTATCATTTTATAGTAGTTAAATGAAGTTAAATCTAATCAGGTGTTTTACGAGTGGTTTAAAAATATCATAAATATCCTTAATTATATAGTAACCTTTCTCCATTAACTACAATAATCTTTATTAAACAATTTATATCGTGTTCGTATATCCAAGTCTAGCAATAGGACATAAAAAGTATACTTACGTATACCACGTATGTGCAAAAGTATACATAAAAGGTATACTTTTGCACATATGTGGTAATGAGTTACGTACTGCCGTTCCTCCACGGCGAGATATATTTCGAAGTGGTGCTAGAATTCTTTGAAGTTCGAAAAGCCAGGTAAAAATGTTTTGTATAAATGCCATTTGACTGTGGTTTTGATGAGAACGTTTTATCAGAATTAACGCTGACATTGGTCATAGTAAAATTTTCAAGATTATTTTTGTGAAGAAGAGGTCAGACACTTGTATAGCATTTTATCATGTAAACGTTTAGCATTATGTGTTGGTGTATATGTTTGTCTGTTTATCTATGTTTTGGTTTAAAGGGTATTTTGTAGACATTACATATCAACGACATTTTTTTTTATTATGAAAGAGTAAGAAACGGGCAAGCAGGCCACCTGATGTTAAGTAGTCACTGCAGCCTATGGACGACCACGTCCAATCTCAAAAAGAACATGTCTGAGCTTGGTCCTCAGATTAGCAAATATTAAGACGGCTTCAGGCAGAACATGAACCTTATTCGATGTTGATTACATACGCTTGTTTCTTACTGTATGCTATAATTTACATATATTTTTACAATTAAAAACATATCAAGGCATTAATTGTATTGTGCTCTTATACGGTATCTACTCATATGAATAAATATTTATTCTGCATTTCATACATATGCATATTGATATACCGTATTCGAGCGTAAATAAAATAATTCTTTCCCATTTTGTAAATTTGAATGCAAAAATTCGATACCCGAAAATAATCACACATATGCATTCACGCAATTGGTGTTATCGGTAGGCATACGATGGAAAATTAAAAACATTTTAATCAATTTCAAGTTTAGATGAACGACCAATTAATCCCGCGTTTATCTGTCGCTGCTGGAGATAAGAGTGACGGTTCATGTCTCGCGCAGAGAATTGAGATCGTTATTCAGCCTGGGCATGCGGTCAGCGTCCGTGGCATCATGCCGCTTGGGCACGAGCTCCCTTTAGATTGTATAAGTTAGGCTTTCATTATATAAGTAGATTTAAGTTATTTCATGTTAGATTTATAATTATCATAATTGTAAATAATTATTTATTTAAAGATAAAAAAAAATAGTTCGGGTTGCATTTATTGCAGTTTTAAAGTCCATTCGTTTATAAACAAGATATTATGGGATTTCGGTGAAAGAGCAATATAATGATTTTATGTGACATTTGGCATTTAACACAGTTATAAAACTAAATATAGAACTCAAAAGAGTGATCAAACTGTTTCTTAACTTCTTAGAAAACACCTCATTTCTTACACTTCAACCTTTAATTTAGTTCGCGCGAGATCTGTTGCAGTTTATAAGTCCATTCGTTTATAATCGAGACATAATCGGATTTCGGGGAAAATGCCGCATAACTATTTAATGTGACATTTAGATTTTAACACACTGATGCACTAAATATAGCACTTAAGATACATGTCAAACTGTTTCTTAAATTCTACGAAAATACATAATAAAATTTTAATCTGCTTATCCATATTCTTTACTTTAGTTCGAGCGACATCGATTACATTTTATAAGTCCGTTAGTTCATGAAAAGCGGGTTGTAATCGGATTTCGGGGAAAAATTGTGACATTATTTTTTTATGTGACCGAACGTACATCTGTTTAGTAACCGCAACGCCATATACACGTGCTGCCGTTAACATTATTGTTGTTTCATGTCACATAAAATTTAATGTTTAAATTAAATATGGCGGAAATATTACATGAAGCCTTGGCGGTAAACATTTTTCAGTTTGGTCGCATACACTGAGGATCATTGTGTAAACAAGTTAATGTTGTAAAATTTTATTTGTAAATACAATGTAACGAGATGTTTTGAAGAACAAGAATTGCATTTGATTTTAAACTAATATTATCTGGAATTTTATACATTTTGTTATGTACCGGGTTCTCAAAATTTTCAATTTATTTTTTGATTACCGATATTTTGAATAAATTGCATGGCTGGTGGTGGTCACGAATTACGGTTAAATTGTCGTGAGTAAAAAAAAAATCGGTAATCGTGAGTAACTAGTATATAATAAAAGGACTATTTGGTTGGCAGGTACGCCGATGTTATGAATTATATTCCTCCCCTCCCCAGGATTGGAATGTCTAAATTTCCTTTCTTTTGTGCTAACTTATGCTGAATAAGAAACCTATCCGGAAAATTTTAGGGATCTACGCTATGTCGTTTTATATTGATATCTGGGTCAATTTTTCTTTCTCTCTTATATCGTACAATTCAGGCCATAGGGTAGCAGCTGCAAATTACTTACTTACAGGAAACATAAAAAAGTATATAATTATGTTTACATTTTATTTAATGTACAATATTAATGATACATTTTCTTAAAAGGAGTAATTAAAATTAGGAAAAAAAACACTGTTAGGCTAATAGTAGAATCGAATACTAATTAAAAATGCACTTTTGTTTGTACGCCCCTATGGTTTAACGCTCGCGATTTACTCGTATATAGATTAAATACATACATGCAACGTAACAAATCGTACAGAGAACAGTAGTCATCTATTTTTATTATTACATTAGATGTACGTGTTACGGCCCGTCCTTATCTTATTATGCTCGTTTGTCCATCGGAACATAACGGCGATGGTTTTCCGATTCGTATCGGGTCTTTTGTGTCTCTGATTCAATGTGTAAGTGCCTGTTAAATAAAATGACGTTTGATTATTACTAACATTCAATTTTTAAGGTATCCATGAACAGTTTATATTGTGTTTAGATTTTGAATCGATATAAACCTTTAATATACCTGCCCTTACAACATTATATTTAAGAGGTACTGTTTAGTCAAGAACGTACCACCGCTCCCGTCTGTAAGTATTGTTTGTGTTGTGATTTTAAAGGTATTCAGAAGCAGAACGAATCTATGTATACGAATATATACGACTAGATATAACGTTATGCCATTTTTTTAAGATTGATCGAAGTAACTTTTGTACTTGAGTTAAAAATAAACGTAGAAATGTTTAGGTGGAGGAGGAGAGAACATTAAGTAACTATAATTTTCACGCATGGCTTTATCCGCCTGCATCCTATTTACATGCTAAGTTTTTATTCAAGAATGCCGGATATATTTTGTAATTAAAAGACGTTACTACCGGGCAAATCGTATATATTAATGTGAAACTCTCGTCCAAATCGGATTGATAGTCAACGAAATCAGTTTGGTATAGAATATATCAAAATACTGAATTTTTTAGTTTTTTCATATATTTACTTACACGGAGCATTCCAGCTTAACCCTTAAATATAGCCTGATGATGACTCCAACCATATTTTAGGTTGATTATAGATGTCGATAACCGATAATGATCTCTAAGAAACATGTGCTTGTTAGCTACGTTATTACTCATCACTAGACTATATGTAATATAGTGTGATAAGGCTTTTATCAAGGCCAAATATACAGCCAAATTGTGAACGAAGTTTGAGAAAAATTTAATCAGTATTTTTAAGTTACAGTAAAACAAACTAACATTACTTTTAACAAATGATAGGGATTATCTTTACGTTACTCATTTTATGTTCGGATGGTAATAAATGTCTGTGAGTTGAAAAGTTCATCTAATGAGGTGTATTATCAGATAAACTACGAAAATAAACAACAAAACGCTTTGAAGAATCTAATTACGATATATCTCTAGCAGAAAGCGTTAGCTGTTTTATCAAAAGGATTTATTCTAATTTCATTCGTTCACTGGAATAGTAAACGTGTGCAAGCCGGCGTCTTTCTGAACAAGCTGAAGTAATAGTTTTTGTGATAGCTTGTAAATAGTTAAGTACATTTGTGATTGTATTATTCTCTAAACCTTTATTTTACGTGTATCAAATTGTTCAAACATATTTTGTTTACAGAGTAAATCGTGTAAACTCAAAGAGCTTGTGACGTTTCGTTTAATAATGCTTTACATTTATTTCAAAAGCTTATTTCCGACGGCACCATAAGTACGGGACCATTTCATTTTTCAAATTAGTATTGTTTCTTAATATAATTGTTTTCAGTTAGAAACTGAAATCACTTATTGAAGACAATTTCTAAAGAGCCACATTGTAACGAGATCCGGTGTCTTTGAAAGGTTGGAAAATAGAAATGAATAGAGCCGCCGGAGAAATCAACGGGTCGCGACTCTTTGTATTGAATAATTCATTTAATCCATTTAATAAGTAGGGACAGTATACTGGATAAATGAACACAGAAGACAAGCCTTTGTATATATAATAATGTACGGACTTTTGGATGGACCTATGAAAATAATAAAGGTTCATGTTGATATAAGACTTTACACACATTTGTGCGTGTATTCCACGGTAATTCTTGTTATCAATATTGTGTTATTAATAAATGTTCACTAAATACGTAATTTATTATATTACAAGGTAATGTTTGATAATACTTTCAATAAAATCGAGATTTTCAATATTGTAATAGTAGTACACCAAAGGACACGTGTACTTTGGGAGATCAATTCGTGTTATCAGAGTTATTCATCAATCCATTATTGTGAGGTATAGGTCTCCTCTTAGAATGAGAACGTTAAGGCCGTACTCTACGAAATGGGCCCGGTATGGATTAATAATTTTTCACACATAATTTTGAGAAGTTGAGAATCTTTAAGGTATGCAAATTCTTACTATCTTGCAGTTTTTTTTGTATAATAATACAATTTTTTTTTCTATATTTTTTTGAATAATATTTTATCTTGGTTTTGGTGTAAAATAATACAATAAAAAGAAAACAATATTATTTCAAAAGTTTTATTACCAAATACTACATACTCGCTAGTTTTAAACGCATCACGACGAATTTAAAACAAGAATCCAAGAAAATTTGGTACATTACAATTATTTAGTTACACTAAATTAAAGTCTGATATTTCGTTTACATGTAATACTATTTGTAGGTACTCATACCTCATACCTCATACCTTATATTAAGAAGATTGCAGAATATTCATTACATACGTATGTTTTACGTTACATCTATGTTATTAAATTACTATAATACAATCATATATAATATCTTTGACAAGGTTTAAAGTAACTAATCTTATTGATTATACATTTTATTTTACAACCCACTAATAATTTAAGGTAATCACAAAATTACAAGAATAAAACGTTAGACGTTTTGGTAACGAAATAAGACTACATAAGTATGCATATGCAATTAATCAATTCGTATAGTACAATTATATTAAAGTATAAAATACGAATAAAACAGGCACAAAATGAATACAGACAAAATTGATACACATTGATTATAAGACAGTGACAGAAAAGCGCTTGTAGTGTGATTTGCAATAAAATAAAAATATGCTTATATTATAAACAGTACGATCGATTTTGAAAATTAATTATCATTATAATAATTTCAATGTAAGTACTTCCAAAGGTATTTTGTTGAACTGTTATTAATGTCATATTTGTTTTTGCTATATTGGCACCAATTCGAGCCTTTTGCTCTCTTGTGCTTTTTTCTATAGTCATTTCTATCAATGTCTACTTCTATGTACATTCAACGTAATAAATGAATGATTACAATAAATAAATGTTTCTCTATTATGAGTAATATTTACTATGTGAAACGTTATACCGAAATTTATTACGTCCGACAGTATAATACATATAAATAAATAGTCGCGTATAATGTATAACTTTTTCTATTATCACACACTTCGTTATTGATAGCCGGTAATAATTCATTCAAGTTAGACGAACTTTTCGAAAAGAAATTTCGAAGATAAAAGGTACAAAAGGTTCCATCCCAGCGTGATTGGCATTATTCCATTATGATTATAAGGAATTTATTAAAAAATCAAGTGTTCTGTAAAAGTTTCAAGTCCAAGTTATTGTCTACTCACATTGTTTAAACTGTGATTTTGATTTTTCCGTAATAGTGTTGATATCCATGTCCGTCGTTTGGACCTCCACATTAGGTGCAGTAAAATTGTCATAAGATATATATTGCGGTGCCTGTTGTACTTCGGCTTTCGCGATAACCGGACGTTTCTTAGTATTTATATAACCGAATGCTGAGACTAATACGATGAATACGATGAAACCTATACAACAGCCGACTACTAAGCTAAGCCTTCTGGTTAAAATATCAGCAATACCCATGTAAGTATTTGAGAAAGGGCTATCTATAGCTGTGCCGAAGATTTCTATCGTGTTCACTGTCGTACATTTGCTTGTCTGTGAATCGTTCATGTTTGGTCTCAGATGACTGAAAATTAGCTCATCCCCGTACAAATGCATGCTCGAATTTTCTACTGAGGGTGCAATTCTTGCATCTGGCACCGAGAATCCTGATAACGTTCTAAAGTTGCCGATTGCTATGACACAAATTGTGTACCGCGCGCCAGGGATCAAATGATTCAACCTCGTCGATCTGGCCGTAGCGTTTAAGATTTTTCCTCGTATCTGTCAAAACAAAATAAACAATTAATCACTCTTACCAACTGTCACTCACCTATTTGTAACGAGTGGCGAAAAAATTTGTGGGACGCATGAACCATTGTTACCAGAGAAGATTTAAATGGATTCACAGTACAACCGAATATCCACAAGCGAGAAACATAAATATTTTTTATGGTCCATTGAAGTGATGCACAGCCTTTGTATTCAAATGTTTGTTGTAATGGTAGCTGGGCGAGTTTTATATTATACGTTTTAGTAATCATTACAAAGTATTATTTATGTACAGGTATAAATATTTATTAGGCAGTCTCCCGTGTTTCAAAATAAATTGAGGTGCAATATGTAATAGCGACGCGCAAAATGATACATACAATTGTTGGCGTTTGTTCCCCGTAGTAAGCCACTTGATATCCATTTAAACCGCTTTGATTACGGCTTTGCCAGGTTACTATAACTGAATATGTTTGAATATCTTGTATGGCAACTCTGATCACGATGGGTACATCACATAATTTCTGCGAGGTTATTTTGAGGAAACTGTAACCGTGGAGTTCTTCAGGGTGTTCGCATCGCAAGTTACTACTTCCTTTTTTAACGATTTTAAAATGATCTTGCATCCAGTTCCATACGTTTTGCGCCTCGCAGTTGCATGTCAAAGGATTTTCTGAAAAATATTGTCATTTAGTAAAAAGGAAAAATAAAGTTACAGAAACATCAAAGATAGGAATAGACGAATTTTGAATTTTAGGTAAAAGGAAAGTAATTAAGAAAGTAGGAATAATATAGCAAAATTTCCTTTCGGCCTTTATATTGTACAGTCTGGTAATGTCGCAAGGAACAGAAACAATGACAAGATCCCTCAACTTCACGTTAATTAAAACGTAATAATCGGCTGTCATTGAGCGACCCTCTGAGATATTACAAGCAGTTCAGTTATAATTTTGCTAAGATTTCAAAACTAATTGACATAGAAGTTGGGAGACTAATTTTAGTACTTAGTAGCTTACTTAATAAATCAAGACATTTTTAAGAATATTTTTAATGTTTCCAAATTGTGCAGTGATAAGCTATTAGTAGCCTTTCGCTTCGCCTAGCTGGTTTAGATATGCCTAGCTATATTAGATATAGTTTATTCCGTTATTATTATAATTTACTTTATATTTCCGACATCTGCAAGAAAATTACAATGTAATTGTACATTGTAATTTGCTTTTATAGTGAATTATTACATCTTGTACATATCTTTCTACAACATACCTCATTGTTATTGCTATGACAAGAATCCGTTTTGTATTTATTGTAAAAGAAAATGTAAGTAATACATACCATCAAATGATATCGATCTTATTTGCGTTTCCAAAGTAGTAAGAATCTTCATTTGTATAATTTCAAAATAATTGCGGCTCAAGTCTATGTGTGATATTTTGTTTAATTTCTTGAAACTGTCTGCGGCTATTGCTGATAACCAGTTACCGCTTAAGTTTAATTCTGTCAGACTGTACAGATTCCTGAATACATCTTTACTGATTCTTGTTATGTGATTGGAAGAGATGTCAAGTTTTTGTAAAGACTGCAAGTCCGATGTAAATTCTTCGAGCTCTCTAATGTTGTTTTGGGAAATATTAAGTAATCTTGCAGAATACAATCCTTGTAGCCTTTCTCTGGGGATATTTTCTAATTTGTTCTGGCTCAAATCTAATATTTCTATTTTGTGCAGTTTTGAAAATGATCCCGGAGACAGTCGAATTATACAATTCTGAGTCAGAATTAGTCTTTTTAAGGATGGAAAATTTTCAAAATCTTTACTCGTGATAATTGTCAAATTTGTTTTTGTTACAACTAATTCCTCTAAAAGTGGAAACTGCTTAATTGGATATGTTTGTAACAATTGTACTAGTGAATTTGATGACATATTCAATGTAGTGAGTGCTGGTAATACGGTTTCAGAAAGCCCATTACTTGGTATGTGTTTGAAATAGTTATGAGATAAATCAATTTCTTTTAAACCAATAGAATGTTGAAAAAAATTCGGCGGAAGAACGGTAAGCATATTTTTACTCAAATTTAATGATATTAAATTTTTAAGTGATGGAGAGTTAAAGCCGTTTAAAATTGATATGCGGTTATCGCATAGGTTGAGAGTTCTTAAATTCTGTAAACCTATAAATTTGAAAAAATCAACACTATGCAATTGATTATGACACAAATTAAGTATCTCTAAAGAAGTAACGTTAAAGAGAGCAACATGGGGAAATTCTGTGAAGCTATTTCCTTTCAAGTTTAGTTCTTGTAAAATGGTAGTATATGCAAACACATCCTTGTGCAAATCCTTTAAGTTATTGTATGCTAGGTTGATTCTAAGTAGATTTTGATTTTTGATAAATGTTGCCGGACGTAGTTGAGATATATTGGACATTTCCAAAGATAGAATTTGTAATGAGGGTAAGTGAGAGAATGTTTTGTTTTCTAAGAAGGTGAAATTATTATTTGATAGTACTAAAGATTTTAGACCAGGAATTTCAATGTGAATCACGGCTTCCCATGTTATGAAGTTATTGCTCAATTCCAAATCACTTAAATTTGGTAACGTTTTTAGTGAGTTTCCTTCGATAATTGATATTGAATTTTTTCCAAGACGGAGCTGCTTAATTGGGAGTGATGAAATATCAAAGTCTAATATGATTATTTCATTTTGCGATAAATCTAATATTTTTAACTTCATTAGGTGCTTAAATGTATCCTTCGACACTTGTCTAATATTATTACACTGCATGTACAGTTCTTCTAGTGTTACAAGATTAAAAAATGTTTCATTGCTTATTTGACTGAGTTTGTTATAACTAATGTCTAAAAATTTTATTTTCTTTAAGTACAGAAAAGTTTTATTTTCAATATGTACAATACTATTATTTTTTAAATACAGCCTTTGTATATTAATTAAATCATTAAAAAGGTTCGAAGTTAAAACTTTAATATTATTCTGAGTTAACCACATTATTTGCACATTTACTTGTCCTCTAAGGGAGCTATTTTTCAGTAATGATAGATAATTTACACTTAACTGTATCGATACTAAAGACGAATTTCTATTTGGAAACACGTCTCCAATTGTAGTCAAGCGATTACCCTGCAAATTAATATGTTGAAGGTTTCTAAGTGTAATAAATGCGTGCGAATCTATATTTTGAATTGCATTATTCTGTAGATGCAATTCTAGTAGCCCTGGTAAAGGACTGAAGACGTTTCGCTTTATATGACCTAATTTATTATTCTGTAGACGTATTTCTCTTAATTCTACTAATTTTTCAAACATTAATTCATCTAGTTCGTTAATTTGATTATTATCTAAACTTAGTGTCACTAACTTTCGATTATTCTGAAAAATGTTATTAGGAAGCTTTTCCAGAAAATTTGTTCCCATGTGGAGTTGCGTTAAATTTGTTAGAGTTGTAAAAGAATTTGGATGTAGTTTTTGAATAGCATTATGTTCTAAATTGAGTACTGTTAAACTTATGGCATTAACAAATGCATTATCTGGTATTTCCAGGATATTATTTTCAGACAAAAATATTTCCGAAAGTTGATGTAAGTTAGAAAATACACCATCTATATGATGTAAATGATTATGACTAAGATCTATTGTACGTATATTGTGGTTTCTTTGAAACGTAGTTTTGTCTATGTTTATAATTTTATTACGACTTAAATCTAATGTTTCCAAATGTTGTAATGAATAAAATGCTTGCTCTTCGATTTCTTGGATATGATTGCTAAAAAACGTTAACGTTTTTAGTTTAGGCATACAATTAAACCAATTACTTGAGATTTTAGAAAACAAATTTGAATTTAAATCTAATGTTTGCAAATTAGAGATGGTCACATTTATATTTTCTGGGATAGAATGAATTTTGTTCCACGCGAGTCTCAAATTGCTGAGTTTGTTCAGGTGCCCTAGGGATTTCAAAGGAAATATATTCAGAAAATTTTCCGTAATATCCAACTCGCTCAAACTGTCTTCTAAGTTGTGAAATGCATTTTCGGAAATGTTGGCTATTTTATTCCCCTTTAAATTGATTTTCTTTAATTTAAGATTTGAGAATGTATTTGTTTGTATTTCTTTGATGTCATTGAGCTGTAAATCAAGAGATTCAATGTTGTGCAGTTCAATAAACGATTCATGCGGAATCCTGTTTAATTTGCTGGAAATTATACTTAGAGACCCCATCGACTCCCGAAGGGATATGAAAGCATTAGGGCTTATTTTGTTTATACCGGACTGTGAAATTTGTAAATTGATTATTTTCACTTGTGACGGAAAAAGGTCTGCCCTTAATTCCGTTGTTGAGCTCTCCAGATCGTAAATTGATAAAGATTGAATGGTTCCTTTTATCTTTGACAGTACATTTTTTACAACGCCTGGGGTAGCGCTCGGGCATTCTAAAAATAAACCTGAAATAAATGACATAACTATTTAATATTACAATCAAATATATGTCTATCACTATTTTTAAGATTTGCATGAGTTTATTTGGAAACGTATACAATTCACAAAGATACATAATGGAACTTATATGTAGGCATAAAAAAATAATGAAGACTATACTCCATCCAGTATAAAGTGCTATAATTTTTTATTTCACAGTTACATAGCTATATTTGACTTTAAAATAAACTTACTTTGTACTTTAAAAATACCCGAGCCCAGTTCGTCTAATGTACAGGCTATAATAACGTTACTAAAGGGAATAAAAAATTAAAATGCACTTATTTATAAATATAATTACATTAATAACGTGGCAAATAATCAAATAAGAATGTTTATTATGTACGTACGTACGTTATTTACATAATAATAAAGTCAGTCGACATATAGAATATAATATAATGGACGACGTATATATGACTAGTGAATCATTAACAGAATGGCTTATAACATGGTAAGCTACATTTTTTATAAAGAACATACCTTCTTTAAAATTATAACAGGGACAAATAGGGTTCTCTGCGAGGCTGGGGCATTGCGACTGTTCTTCTCCTTGCAGTATCGGAATATGGATGATAATAAGAAAGATGTATACTCCGCATTCTACGATGGGTAATTGAGTAAATATGCCCATATTGATTGGACGTCATTTCAGTAACATGTTGCATCCGGCGCGCCAAATTGTCGTGTTTCTTGACTCTGTAACAAGGAACTAATGTTAATAACGACCTATTACATTATACAAATAATAATTACATATCTGATGTTAATTCAGTAATTATACATACTCTTTTTTCTCGTTTCATACAAATGATTTAAAATAACGAAGTTGTCTATAAGTAGATGAATAGTTTAGTTTCGTTGTGTTAGAACTGTAGTAAAACTGTTATTGTCCCGGATGGATATGTACATCCAGCCTCTAGTAAGATAAGACATATTTATCGAGGTCTTACATATGTAGATGCATTGCTACTCTGGAAGACTAAAAGGCTCGCCTTCTTTGTATTTGTAGTTATTTTCCAAATGTTTTATGTTAATGTTAATGAATGGATAAAAACAATATTAGGACTCATATTGTATTGATTTCTTTAGCTTGAGCGATAAGTTTCGTAATTATTCATTCCAAATATTTTTGTCGCCCCAGAATCATGTAATATTTTAAAACATAAAGTATTATCTTAACCATACTTACAGAGAAAAAGTAAAGTTTGTGGTGTAAGATGTACTCGAAACTCCACACCCAAAAAGTTGGCCTTATTATTTTGGAAGTAAAAAGAGATATTTACGACGAGTTGGGAGCGTTTTGGCCAAAAGGAAAGATTTTCCTTAAGGCTAAGTTTCACTTTATGGAGACGTGAGACATAATTTCCAAGTTCTCCAAGAATAGAATCTCATGAGTACCTAAAATTTTAATGCATGCACTGCTGTGATGAATTAAAGCGATGAAACTACAATAGCATGTACGCCTCCGGCTGTCTTGACAACTTCTATCTAGCGAAGACAACGAGGAATGCTTCATGTTCTCCAGAACAAAGAGATTAAATATTTTATATCTGAGATAGTCGTGTGACCTACATTTATCATGGTCGCATTCAGTGGGACGAGCGTGAATAACTATCGAATTCATAACAGTATCGGATGTACGATGCGGTGTTGAAATATCTTAGTTAATGCACATGTAGTAACTACATTTGTTATCGCGTTTGACGGCTTGTATATTCTATATAATTAATTAGTTTCCTAAAAATAAATAT
>DWON01000213.1:0-39586 GCA_018251015.1 Phocides pigmalion okeechobee | reverse complement strand
GTTTTTGGAAACTATTCGATAGGAAATTACAAGCTTTTCAAAACATTCATTTAACGAAAGTGCACTGGATGTAAAAATACAATATTGAGTGTCAAAAGAGACCACTGCTTCAATATTTGAATTAATATTATATTCTAATAAAATAGAAAGAGTAAAACTAGCATGTTCCAGTAAGCCAGCTTTTAAAGGGATTTACTGTCAGTAGAACTTCGAGGAAGTAAAGCCCCACTAGTTCAGCTATTGAACTAATCGATTGAGATAATAGGAATGAGCCTTTTGAGCAAAGTTCTGTGGAAGTACGATTGATGTAGATAATATACAAATCTTGGTGCATAGCAGAAATACCTTCACTTCGGTGGCCTCGTACGGTGTAGTTAGCAACATTTGATTCGTCTAAAATTGCATTCTATTTATCTGTTTACTTTTTCTTACTCGTTTACCTAATTAAACTGTATCGTAGTTATCGATGACTTGTCTTATATACTTCTTTACTTAATAAGTCTATAAATGTCTATAGGCTATACTAGTGACTTAAAATCACTGCCAACCGTCTTAATGCTTTCATAACTTACAAGACTCACGAAAAAGGTCCATAACCTCAAAATATGTTTGCAAGCAACTCACTATATTTAACTTACGTTAAATAACGCATTATTATACATACAATTATTATAGTCGTTTACCCTGTTCTTGTTCAAATTAAATTTTTGGAATACAGCGTCTATAATGAAAAATAAAGTTTTCTTAATAGCAATTGCATAATTTGAGAGCTTTTACGTCACTAAGTCTGATACTCCCTTTTACTCCTATAAATTTACAGTTTCAAATATTCATTGAATAACAATGAGTTACCTAATATACTAACTTATGATAATAACTGAACTGTTTATAATTAAACCATATAGCTTAATTAATTCCTTTGACGTCACCGTCAGTAGTTATAATATTCGTGGAGTCCTTTGTACCGACCGTGCTCATATGCATAATGTATCCTGGTGTCAGCGTTAACTACTCCTATTATGCAGAGTGCCAAATTACTTGTTCCCGACACTCGGTTAGTCACAATTGTTATAAGCTATGTGTACAACAGTGCTCTTTCTTATTCATCTTGCGCCTCCTCTACCGCATGCCTGAGCAACAAAAGGGCATGCAACAACGCATGCGTTAAAACTAACTCTCAACAGCGCATGCTTCTAGCGCACGGTTATCCGACAATGGGTACGCGTGTAATATTTCGAGAGTTTTAGTAAACATAAATGGTAGTCAACAACCAGTTTAAGCTAAGCGAGGCGCGTGAGATACAGACAAGCTGTATGCATCGGGCGCACATGTATAGATAATCTTGGACAGCGCTTTCAATGCAAAATGGAAATTGAAACACGAAATGAACATGAAAACGCAATTAAAAATGCATTGGTAAAGACAGTTTCGAATTTGTATCGCCTTCACTTTCAACTGTTTAATTTCACTTATCATAGTGATTGTTTCTAGAATTTTCAACTGCTGTTTCTGCGGATTTTTTTTTGGGAAGATAGCCTATATATCTATATATATTTTCAATATGTTTAACATATATGAAATATGTATTACTTGAACCATTTTTTTGGACATGCTATATTTATACACATACTTAACGAAATCTTTATGTGCCACCTTATAAAATTGTCGTATGCTCGTAGTCTACTCATGTATACAGACTTACGTCTATATATTTATTCTGTTTATTAATATTATTATACATTAATACTATTACGTTAATTTGTTTTAAACACTTGTACGTGGTTACAATTAGATTTAATAAATTTTCAGCTTGGCGACCTTCTGATTAAGCCAATCCAGCGTATCCAAAAATACCACCTGCTCGTCAAAAAGATCCTTTCGTACACGGAGAACGCGAACGCGTCCGCGAGCGTGATCGCTTCGCTGCGCGACGCCGAGCTCTGCACCTCGATCATCCCGAAAAATGCCAACGACATGATGGACGTCGGCCGCCTGCAGGGATTCACGGTAAGAATACCACATCACATATATATTAAAAATAAAATTTAAATTTTGCCTTATTTTTATAATTAGATTAAAAAATATAGAACTCAGTGTTGCCATGCGCATATTGATTTTGCTTGCGTACTACTTATGTATAGTGTTATTTTGTTTTCTTGCGAATTTATGTTTACCCTCCTAGGTGCAAAATTTTCTTAGTTATCCAACTTAAACAACGATACGATAACGAGTATCTTCTCGCTGAGTTTCGCGTCATCTTCTCATCGAGACGTACGTTTCGAGCACGGCTGCGCTTTGCCTTTAAGTTGCGAATACGAGTTACTTTTAGCAATGGAGATTTAAATTTTATAAGCCCTGGCCAATGTTAAGCTTCGCTGCCATCTGTAGCATCAGCGAAAATTGCTTGCTTAATATAGTCCAATTCTTCTTTATTCTTATCAACTCATTACTGTACTAAGGTTGGGCACAGATCTCTGGGAATGAGTAGAATTAGGCCATGGTCCACTACTCTGACCAAATGCTTGGTATACTAAATACACATTTGAGAAGTTAATAGTGGATTCTCAGACATGCGGATTTCCTCACGTTGTTTTTCTTAATCGTTAGAGCAATAGATATGATTCCTAACACAGACATAACTTTGAAAAAACAGCTGCATGTCTTACATATGTTACTACAACATTGCTTATTTTCTTCCATTTATATCTTCTTTACTAGCTGTGCCCGCGTCTTCGTTCCATTGTTCTAAAATCAAAGTAGCGTTAGTTACTCACTCCTTGTCAGCTATCTGCCAGTCAAAGTCTCTTTGAATTCGATTTGGCCGTTTCGGGGATTACCCGGAATAAAGTAGCAGAAAAAGAAGCCAAATTGTGTTTATTACATGTACCGTATATACTTTTACATGGACATTAAAAAGTTTCAAACTTAATACAAAGAGACATTTTAATTGTATGTATTTGTGTATTTGTACAAAGATGAAATAAAGAATTGCTTGTAGTAAATGTTGTCATAGTATTCCTTTTGTTATCCTGCGGCTGCAGTTATTTGGCGAAAAAGTACAAACTGAATGAAAATCAGTTTGTATATATCGAACTGAAACGAACTGTTACTATATTGGTTCTAGTAGATCCATGCAGTCATTCCAACGCAAGATGTTGAGTTCGACATATTCAAATGGTATTTGTGATTTTACAGGGAAACATAACAGCGCAGGGGAAGTTGCTTCTCCAGGAGCCTCTGGTGGTGTCGGACGCCAACAGCAGCAGCGACAAGGGCAAGGAGCTGCACGTGTTCCTGTTCCAGCAGTGCGTTATTTTCAGTGAGGCCGTCGGCAAGAAGAACCAGTTTACAAGTCCCACCTACAACTACAAGGCCCATATCCAGGTCAGTGAAAATAGTATGGAATTTCTCATGCCGATTTTTCTCATAAATTGATTTTAAGAACCGCTTTACGAAATTTATTTCTTAATACATTAGCTAAGTTTTAAATTAATACACTTAGCTAAATTACTTTTGTTATTTATCTTGTGTAATTTAATTTGAATAAAATATATTAATTTTTCCGTTATTTGCGTTATTGTCATTACATAAAGTCGTACAGTTTTTGGATGAAAAGAATTAATTACTATTTAACGAACTTTACAGGTGAACAAGATGGAGTTGGAAGAGCTGGAAGGTACGGGCGCTTTTGTGATCCGTTCATTGGACCCCACCAAGCCAAGGCTGGCGTTCCAGTGCCGCGCGCCCGAGACACGACGCCACCAGTGGACCAGCACGCTGTCCACCATCCTGCAGTCGCAGCGTATGTTCGGCGCCGCGCTCGAGAACCCCGGCGCTTATCTGCGCGAGCTACATCGCGAGTCCAACCGCGACCCCGCCACGTAAGTATTCGGTGCTCAAGGCCAAGTGAGGCTAATCTCTACAGTTGGCTCGATATTGAGTAGATCCCCCTCGTCCCATGCTACTAATGAGACTTAAAATTTCTCCAGTTTCGCAGCATAAATTTTCTATGAAACTAAAGAGACCGCACTAGTCAACAATTGGGGTACTCACATACTATGTAATTAAAATAAAAGTAGGTACATTGATGATGTCGATCTGTCACTTGTATTAAAAAAAACAATTTGCAAGACAAAACTATTTTGAATTCGTAACTTTTTCTGA
Organism: Phocides pigmalion okeechobee; assembly: GCA_018251015.1. Classification (NCBI taxonomy): domain Eukaryota; kingdom Metazoa; phylum Arthropoda; class Insecta; order Lepidoptera; family Hesperiidae; genus Phocides; species Phocides pigmalion. The sequence continues at coordinate 35,422 of DWON01000213.1, read as the reverse complement.
CGATAAAAATTAAATTTCAGTATAGACTAATTTAATTGAAAATATATATTTTCTTTAATTAATAGTCAGTACAGTACAGTCTAGTACACTAGATATCTACATATATCCTCATTTAATTTGTATTGGAGAGAGTAGCAATGATGATGAAAATTTGTCCGTTTATTAATTGACTTCTTCATCAATATCTTATCAGTAATACCTGTTTTATTAACCGTATTTACTTGGTTCGTATAAACAACTGAGAGGTTACGATGTGTCGAAAAATCGTTCCTATTGTTATTTTGATCGCATTACACTTAGTTTTACGTCATGACTGTACATTTGTCTAGTCATTGTATTAAATCAGTTCGTTCGTTTACTTACGCAGTGATTTGTGAATAATATAAACAACATTGTTTTATTCTAGCATTATTATGAATAACATAATGAAACATACATATAACATTATATATGCCACGATATTTTATTAATCTGCTTCAATACTTGCATATTCATGTTTTCTTACAAATTATCAATAGGGGTTTAATTTTTAATAAGTTTAGATACAAAAACGCTTGATTGAACATCTGAGCTTACTGAAAGTTACCTTGTAAACCGTATTTTCAACCAATTGGTGAAATATGATGAGTTATATAGCACAAACATACGCGAAAAAAAAATTGGTTAAAGAAAGTATAAAACCCACAAACTGTAATAAAAGATTATCTTAAGTACATATATTTAATTATTAGCTCATACCTCAAAAGCTTATGACATTAAGCACGAAATTGACACAAAAGTAGTGGTGTGGTTTAATTTTACGATAACGCCTAAGAATTTCACAAATCACAAATGAAATTAAATGTTTACATATGAAATAGTCTTTTCCCCGACCTCATGTTGTCTCGTATAAAGTAAATATAATTTTAGCTGTTAGTTTGTGATTTCTGCAGTTTCATCATATTTCATAAATCTTTCCCAGTTGTGTAGTCGTGTCAGGATGACAGATTTGAATGTTTTAATAAAATGATGACTAACTATAACATTTTTTTCATAGCTTCAAACTGTAAGGAGCTGCCGTTTCTGCGCTAGTGAGAGCATCTCCGTCAACAGCAATGTATTAGCTGTACCTTAGACTAACACATTTTACATATTTTAATCTTTTAGAATAATAACAATGTCGCAATAATATACTGCCATGATGTTTCATGAAACACCATAACGATACTGCCGATATATGCGTGAATATTATACTCGTACCTAAGTGTCGTTCGTGTTAACGTTACGTAAGTTCAAGCTATTTGGAATTGATAGCGTAATTAGAATTAAAATATTAATGTATAGTCGACGGCGTTACGGCGAGCAGGTCCCATCATTTACTCGGCGGCATTCGTTAACATCACATGCGGTGTCGTATTAACTATCGTCAACGCTTGCAATTCTCATCGTTAACCATTCTAACATTAAGATTAATAGTTAAAGCGTACATTTCATTCACTATTATGTAGAAACCCATTAGCTATTAGGTTAAGGCAGCTTTAGCAACTCTTCCGTTGTCACAATGGCATGACAACTTTGAATGTATGTACTGTAATTGAATCACGTGGAATCTGGTGAAGGGATAAATTATAATGTGTTAAATTATATTTGATATTATTTCTTTATATTCGTGGTTCTAGTTGACAGTTAATGTATCCCGCCGATTAATTGTATTTAGTATCATAGCAAAGCCCCGTTACTGTCATTGATCTCGTAAAACGATATCGCCACGTTACGGAATATACGATTTGTATGTTTAAGTTTGTTTAGTTATTTTTATATACATTGATATCGAAATCGACTCGGTTAGTGCTAAGATGGAATCGAAGAAGACTGGCTATAAAGGAGTGTGAAAAGATATTTATACGGAAGAGATGGGATATTTAGGAATGCATTATAGAATAGTGATACCTTTAATGCCTTCTTCGACCTGTTCACTCGATCAATGTTGTTGGGGGCCGTTCACTTCATCTGAGCGAAGAGGGCTTTAAAGAATACGACCGGCATACAATGCGGTACACTTAGGCCTTAGAACTCAAACATTTGATATTAAATTCGCTACCCGCTAAACGTTACAGCTGAAACTTTTTTGACTTCATATCATTGATAGACTAAAAAATAAATGGCATGCAATCGGAAAGGACTCATAGGGGACATATCAAGTGCTTTAGAACTGTATTCATATAAATAATACATGAAATGGTTAAGGTTTCATATTTGTTTATGGTATTTAAATTATGTTTACGCACTCGAGACCATAAAATCCCCATTCAGATCACTTCTAACATACTAGATAATACACTAGGAGTAATCGGAATAGGTTAAGTTATTTCATCGATGAAAGTAACATTTCTTTGGTTCTATTAATTTATTATTCCCTTGTCGAAATCGAATAAACGTCCATTTAAGTACGAATTTATATTGTTAACATCACGCTATTGTTTTTTAAGCACTGGGGGCCAATTTTATTTACTAGCTGTTTTTCCATAAGACTGTTGGTTTCGTGTAGTTTATAAGTTAATGTAACATTCCCAGGGCGATGCGTAGTTTACATTTTTAGTAATTATAGGATACGATCAGAAACACAAATAAGTTACGCGTTTAATTGTATTGTATCATTTTATTCAAATAGATTAGACGCTTAGTGAAATTGGCTTTGTATGTTTCGTAACAATTAAGTATATAATATGTTAAGATTGTAACGTATCACTAGAATAAGTTGCGTGTTTTTTGGCACGCGATTATGATATATGGGATGCGATCGAAGGGAAAGGCGCGTGGAGCCGGGCGCCGCCGCAGGCCACGGCCGGGTTATCGCTTGTAGAACTATGATAATGTAATACATACACACCATATAATTACATTCTTGTTAGTATTTCTATCCTAAAGTGATGTCGTAATGTCTTCCATCCGGCTTTGACAACTCAGTGATAAATAATTCCAATGAAAATTAACTTTTATAAGTTATTTCGAACAAGTTTTTAGCAATAAAGATTGTAATTTCTAGTATAAATTAATCTTGAATCATTATAAAAAACGAGAGGTTGGGAGTTTTCGATGATGCATCATTTGTGATTGACATAGAGCCAGACGTTGTCTCTCCGCTTTCTAGTGTAGTAATATAAAGAATATGTAATGTTAGGATGTGTAGTACCTCCTTTATAACTTCCTCTTTTGTCCTTAAATATAGTATCATTCTATATAGGTACTAGCCTCATAGCAATTATCTCAGTATGGTTTGTTACATACTCGTCGTGTGTTATATTAATATAAGTTTAATGGGTTTATTATTTTATTATACGTTGTGTGCTCTCATACACGACCAATGTACTTTCATACATGTCATATTATGTATATATTTAATTATAATATTTTAACTTGTGTACATAATGCTAACTTTTTCCGATCACTGTAACTCTGAACAACTAATGTTATATGAGTAAATAATAAATATGAATTTAAAAAATGCCTGTGATTTACTGCTTCTAGTCCCGCATGCTTATTCTTTTGTGTTATTTATTTTCTTATCCTTTGAGTTCACTGGGGCCAGCTTAAGCTAACTAACAAACTAACATTAGGTTGCAAAGTAAAGCTGTAAGCATTAACTTACTCTATATGCTTTAATAATATTAATTTAAAACGGTTGCTAATTTCGCATAAATATTATTCAATATTTTCTCAAGAAAACATTATGGAGTCCATATCAAACAAATTCGTATAAGCTTAACGCAAATATAGCTTGATATTGTAAATAGATCAGGAAGTTTTTGGTCAAACTTTGTAATGTAATGTAATAGGAGAAATTAAAAATTATTTTAAGTATTAAGTAATTATTTGTTTCTTTATTTTAAATATCGTAAATTGATTTGTTTATATTAATTTATCATAAATAAAGTTTGACCACTTCTTTATATAAATTAACCAAAACAATGACATGGATTCAGAATCGAATTATATTTGCTTATACAAGCTTACTATGCATACAAATTATTCAATTAACAGTGGTTTAAAATTATCAACTACTATTACCTAAAGGACGGTTCTGGTTCACTGTTAACACTCGTACAGTAGGCACACAAACATATCGAGCCACGAGATAGTAAGCTGGTGCGCCCATTTATTTTGTTTTTATTTTGATTTTAATTGGTCCTATTCCCATCCCAATAGTGCGGGTGAGGGGTGGTGCGGGCTGCGCAAGACTGAGAGCGTGCCGCCGTCGCTGGGCGGGCGGCTGGCGCCCGAGCTGCGCGCTCGCGCCGCGCGCCCGCACGCCAAGGCCAACACTATCAACCTGCCCACCGCCGCCATGCGCGACGACCGCAAGCCGCCGCCCGTCGCCAGCCCTGCCGCCAGTCCCGCCGCCAGCCCCACCTCGCCGCCGCACGCCAATGTAAGACAATCGACTACACTCCACCGTCGCTCCCACAACGATATCTCTGTGATGATCAAAATTCAAATTATGCCACTAACTTATAATAACGTTATGCTAACATTTTCTATGCTCCAGGCCCGAAACTATTTTCTGTGGCACCTACGTCATGGATATATGGAAAAACGAATACTTGAACACTGAGATCTAGAACAGAAATCAGATCTATTTTTTTTTAATCTGCCTAGCTAAAATCGCTCCACATAGGATTGTTACGCAATGAATAACCGCAACTTAAATTTTTTGAATTTTGAATAACTGAAAGTACTATAAGTACTGATCTATAATAATAGTCGCTTTAAGAAAAATATCAAAGGGTATATTGAAGTAGCAAATTATTTCAAGGATTTATATCTATACAAACACTTACACATTGAGAAAAGAAATGTTCTCGAAAGTAATAAGTATATAATGAACACTTATTCTATTTGATAAAAAATCTGATTACTGTCGCTGCATTTCTAGGAATATTAGTTTCACTTCAAGTTAATATTATACCTTTATAATGCTGTAGGGATTATATTACATCCGGATATACGCATTATGTTATATTAAGGTTGTACACAATTGTTTAGCTGCAATCTAAGGTTGATCTTGGCCTACACCTTGCATACACTATGCGCGGTATAAAAATAAAATACACAAATTACCTCTGAAAATCACATGCGGTCACAATGAGTTAAAATATTCCATACAGTTATGTAATAATTAGGTGGTATCTAATAATGATTATTAACTCTTGCTCAAAATAAAACCATTATCCACTCAAAATATAAAAATACATATTGATCTCACAAACAATTAATACAGGTTCTGGTCCTAAATTTAATAAGAAACCTATTGAAACCATAATAGTTTTCCTGTAAATGCAAACCTGCATTTACTAAAGATACTGTATTGGGTACTACCAAAATTTGTCTTCAAAATATTATACTCTACATAGTAATATACAATAGTCCCTTGACAAAACTGATGTTATGGTGACTAATGAAACCAACTCAAAGGAATATTATCTTTAAGTAGAATCGCTTGTACATTGCAATTTTGAAATAAATTTGATGGTAGCTCACCGCACTCAGTGATAGGAAAAGTTTACACATTTGAATCATATTAAAATTAATACAACTTTGTAGCTGTTAAAAATACATTGCCCATTTAAATTAAATTGTATTTTTGGACGGGTTTTTGCTTACATAATGCTCAGTCATATATATCAGTATATAATATATCCGATAAAACATATATGTAATCCTGTAACCCTACTATTAAAGGAAGCATGTAAGTTCATTTTTGTTGCAATACTCATAAGCTTATACAATAAAGGATTGAATTATGTATTTACCTCCAAGTTTAATTTCTAGTACAATTATCGGACGGCATAGAGGAGTTTAGGAATGACTCAACATAGACCCTTTAGAAACTCTTTAAAAGAATATTAAGAAGATTCTTTGGGAGGTTCCACTTATATGAAACGAAGTAATAATCTTCTTTTATTTTTGACCACTTAGAAATATGTAATAGTGCTATTGGGAGAAAACTAAGACAAACTCTTAGTGGACACTTATTGTTTTGGTGATCATTTACTATATTATGGGACAATGAATTATTTTTACAAGAAAATCTGTGATATCAACGTTTAAATGTAAATCTTACTTAAAATGTGGAATATAAAATAATTTTATTTAAAAAGTATTATATTAACAGATTTATATTATTTACAGACCCTATTATATTAACAGGTAGTATTTTAGCTTCCAATTAAATATATATATATATATATTTTTTTCTCTTTTACGGAACCAAAATCTGTGTAGGGTGCAGATATGGTTATTTTCAACATTAAAACTTTACATCACCACCAGGTTTACTGTATGAAATCACCTACTTCTGTTTACCTCTATCTCTTTTTCTCCAAGGATATGCTAGAAAGTTTTTGAGTGTTGCTATTAACTTAATCAATTTTATTTAAGAATAAATAAGTTGCAATATAAACTGGAATGAAAATAATCATTGAGCTTATGACAAACTTCTGGATTACTGTGTATTTACATTGTAAATTTTGATTTTTAATATTGGTGGAGTTCAAATCAACATGAGAGGTAAAATAATTAGCAAGTTCGTGTGTCATAAAAGATGATTTTTGCAGGACAGCAAGCTCTCAAAAATGTTGATTAGTTCTTCTATTTAAAAAACTATCAATGAATGAGTCTGTAGCGGAGGGGTCCTTGATCTTTTTGCTTTTACAGACATTTTTTTGTCGTGTTGGGGAACAAGAAGCATGTGGCCGTATACTCAATTTATTGTCTGTTGGTTGCTATCTTTACCTTGGTAGATTGTAAAAATACCTTTCTAGAATTGACTAAATATATAATATGATTACATAAATGAATAGAAAGTCTAAGTTTAATATTTCATTTATTACACTGAGTTTCATAATAAGATGAGAATATTCTTTATGTGCGTTAGGTGATAATAATGCGAGAATGACATGAAGATGTTAGCAACATTGCTTCTTCGCTGCCTTTGCTTTAGCAACTAACAATAACATGCTATTTATAACTTAACAAGTCTGCCTTTTCAATACTTATTGTATGCTCTTGTTAAATATATTTTTTTACTGAGTATATTATATAAATTGGTAATTCTTAGCGATCAATCACTTCTTTATCACTTCGTAATCATAACCAATTTTTGTTTAAACATTATTTTCTGAATATCTAACAAGTATCAAAATGTAAATATATAAATAAATAAATAATATGTCTAAATTAAAATTTAGAAAAACAATTTACATTTGTTTGTTGTTTTAATGACATGTTTACTTTTGCAATGTATTTATATTTGTGTAAATATAGCAAACGGTAACTGCTTTGTATAATTATTTAGCATGAACATTGGCATAATGGTGGACATATTCCCCACAGTGGTCGTTGACAATGTAGGATATTTTCTCTTGGTGTTATCTTTGCATTTAATTGTAAACTAGATCTTTGTATTATTTAGAACCATTGCTATATATTTTATGTAATGAAATGGTATATTATTTAATTTTCAAATAAAATAATTTACGTTATCTTAAATATGTTATCGCTTCTTTACTTAAAATAATAACATTTTTTAAAGTATCTTTAATTTCTTGAGGAAATGATTATGTTTATATTATGTATTATGCTTTTTCAAAGATTGGGTATGTATTGTGTCGCCAGAATGTTATCAGACCTGGCGGATATAGATAGATTTAATGAAGGCTAATAATAACGCTAGAAGATTCGCAGAATAACTCGAATATATGTTTTAATAAACACTATAATACATTTTAAATATTCCATAACAAAGTCATTCTGATCCGAATAGTCTCACAATATGCTGGTGACACATTACATTTATTTAATTATTATATTATATTAATTTATTTCCAGCATCTGCGCTTCACACTCGCGCTTCAAAGCACTTTCTTTTCTCTTTTGCATGAAACTTCTTTTTAACGCTTCTCTGTATTTCTTTTGTTGTAGGTATGATATACACGGGAATGCATTTTTAACATAGACTGTGATAGCGGAACCATTTGACACTCACGAAAGCCTGCTATTTTGTGCAAAGTAAAAGGAAATAACCGCCAATGACTATAATAAGTTTTATTTATTTATTGTAAATAGCATAGAAGTAATTAATGATACGAAGTGGGTGACGGAGCACAGGGTGAGCATGCATGCGTCGCTTCAATGGAATATGTTACGGTTGCATCTGGACAGTGCGTAGTCAACCTTATGTACCTGACAGGGCTTGTCCAAGCGGGCGTGGGGCCTGAAGCTGCGGCGCGGAGGCGGCGGCGGCGGAGGCGGCGAGCCGGCCGAGGGCGTGGTTACCGAGCTGCGACCGCCCGAGCTCGCCGAGCCGCTCGCCGACGTGACCGTGGCGCCCGGCGCGTCCGCCACGCTCGCCTGCCGCGCGCTCGCCACTCGCGCCACCGCCTCCTGGCGTAAGACTGCGCCGGAAACGCGCGCGCTCCGCCACGGTGGCCGGTTTGCCATTTCGCTCGCGCCCGACGGCCTCGCTACGCTCACAATCCACGCTTGCCGCGCCTCCGATGCCGGCGTCTACTGTTGTCTCATTAGTAATGAGCTAGGAGGCGTGCAGAGCTCCGCACGATTGACGGTCGGCGCCGGAGGAGCGCCCGGCGTGCCCGCCGTTCGAGCCCACCCAGGCGGCGGTTTGGTAGTTCAGTGGGACGAACCTGCGCCGGCACATCTCGAATATTGTCGTGTCGGCGAAGGAGAGTGGCGACGCGCTACTGAAATTCCTTCGGCAGCCAATACGCTAGCACTTGAGGAACTGCCAGCTGGGCAGTACAGCTTCCGCCTTATCTGCGCTCGAAGTGGCGCGGCGGGAGCGGCTTCGGGTCCGGCCGCCTGCGGGGGCGGCGGCGGCTGGCAGCGCGAACAGTTCGCGAGGCGCTACGCCGTCGAAGAGGAGATCGGCCGCGGCCGAACAGCCCGAGTGCTCGCCGCGCGAGACACCGGCACGGGCCAACGGGTCGCTTTAAAACAGGTTCGATAAATTTAGTAGATCATAAATAAATACGTATACGTTTGATAAGAGAACCTTGAATTCAAAACTGCATCGTCAGGTGGTAGCGGGCCGCGGGGCAGACGCGGTGCGCGAGTACCGCATCCTGTCACGTGGTGCCCATGCGGCCGTGGTGCGAGCGCTGGCGCTGTTCGCGGAGGTGCCGCGTGCGGGCGCTCACACGCTTGTGCTGGAGCTGGTGGGTGGCGGCGCGCTGCTAGACTGGGCGGCCACCGCACCGCACGCCTACACGCAGCGCGCCGTCGCGCACCACTCGCGTCACCTGCTCTCCGCGCTCGACTGGTTGCACTCCAACAGCGTGGCACATCTGGACGTTAGGGTCAGTCACCGCTTATTGTTAATGTTTTGTGTAGTCAGATCAGTGGTAAATACTGTTATGCCTAAATTTGAAGGACGTGGTTAGGAAGAGGATCACGTGACTTCCAACGTAGTCCTCAGAGGTACAAATTCAACTGTGGTTAATCTTAGTTACAACTTCAATCTTATTTAAATTCGATTTATGGATGCAAGTGATTACTTACAATTAAATGAATATTAAGCTATCTTGCTATTTCTGTACCATAAAAATTATTTCGTTACAGCCGGAAAACATCCTTATTGAATTGGGAGGAGCGCAGCCCCAACTAAAATTAGTAGATCTGGGGTCAGCTATAGAAACGGGTGCCGTAGAAGCCGAAGGGTCCAAGGCGTCGTCCATGGTCCTCCCACCTGCTCCCGCTCAGTTAGAATTCGCTCCCCCGGAGTGTGTCCTCGGCAGACCGCCCGCGCCAGCTTGGGACGCTTGGGCTGCCGGAGTTTTCTTATACGTATTTCTTACTGGAGTGAGTAAAATAATAGAAAACCTTATTTTATTAAAAAAATATTATAAGTATCCTAAAGATGCATTTTTATCGCGACTGAATCATTATGGTATTCTTAGGCGAAATGCTAAAGATGTACTAAAATATTATCAAACACGCTGCCTTTTGTAAATTTGGCAAGTTATGTTATGATAAAACGTTTTATATAACAAAATAATTGGTATTTTATATTAATTTAATTTCTTCTCTGCGTAGCTTTCGCCGTTTCTCGACGAATCAATCGAAGAAACAACGGCCAACATTATCAAGTGTGACTACTGTTTCCCACCTGAACACTGGGCTGGAATTGACGAACGCGCTCAAAACCTGATTAGAGGTCTGCTAGAGCCCGCGCCAGCTCGACGTCTCTCTCCTAAAGATGCCCTCGGTGACCGGTGGTTCGATGAGGTATGATATGTATTTTTGATCATAATACATTTTAAACACAATTTAACATCGTTTAAAATATATGAGTTTTGATATACTATTTTAAATTTGAAAGTCGAACGAGATGTTTTAACGTTAGCACCTACGTATTTTGACTACAGTGAGTAGTAGATGGGCTTCTGTAAAAAGGTTGGTGCGAGCGCTGTTATTTACATTATATGACATGTAATGGCCTTATATGTAACATTAATGATATGTAATAAAATGTATGAATTAACGCTCCGATGTCTCATAGGCTCCGGCGACAGCATTGTCGGCGACGCAGCTAAAGACGTTCCTGGACCGGCGGCGGCCCGCTGGCCACAGCAACGCGCTGCACGCACTGCACGCGCTGCGCTCGCCCAACGACACGTGACTGGCTCGCGCGCCGCCCGCAGCGACTCGCAGCGACCCACCCCGACGCGACACGTTTCGCTACGTGTACGATACGGCTCTGCGCCCCTACTGTATACACGCGTCTCATGCGACGAGCTTCTTGAAGTTGCAGTCTTTACTTAAGACTCGAATCGTCAATGCTCATTTCAAGTGTGTATCGCAGAAAGTATATATTAAGGTATATTTTCTAGGTTTCGTTATATTTTGTTGCAATATATAACTTGGTAACATTAAATAACAACCACACGTTGGTGTCGTGGGCGAGTGGACCTACCCGGATACGACGGTGGAAGCAAAGCTTCCTGAACTGATATTAGTGTATTAAAATAACGTAGAGGGATAGAATATGTCGAAACCTCTACACCAAACGGCCTTTGGCTGAAGCAAATGAACAAAGGCGCTAGCCAAGTAAACGTAGATCTTATCGAACATTCAATCGTTCACTCATTTTTAGGTTTATGTTCTTAAGCTAAAGATTTTATAATCATTCGTATAGTCAATGTGCCCACCTGTCGGTTTCGTTGTATTGTTTGCGTGCGTGGAGTCACCTTACGGCGTATTTAATGTTCTCGTATACCGTGGCTCGTTTTAGTCTTTAAATGCCAAATCATCTTTGTCTGCTTCGGTTCCAATAATCGTGAATATGTAATAGTTCTTAACGTAGTCATATTTGGTTTTAATGCCGGGCTTTCTTTGAAAATCGTTATTTTTTATCAACATGACAGTTTTAGGCTCCTACGATTCAGAAAATATACACAAATGTATCGTGATGATAATACATTAAAAACCGTCATGTCATTCATTATGCGATTTAAAGTTAAAATTACTTTATTGGGAACCATATTATCTTTTGTAATAATTTGCAATTTGTAAAAATTGTATGATTTCTCGAGTGGCCGACTGTAGGCAAGTGTCTGTGATTTATGCTAAAATAATATTTCATGCTTACTCCTAATTTTTACGTATGTACTTTTAAAACCTATTAAAATGTATATAATCTTAAGTCTTAGCAAGTATTAGTTTTTATCCTGATTTGTGCCCAGAATGCAATTTTTTTATAAATCAATTAAGCAGAATATTAAATGAATTCTTAATGTTATAGTAATATCTTTAAAATAATTATTTTACTAACGATCGATTTTCTGTACTGCCACAACATTCAATACGTGTTATTCAATCAAGAAATCTACAGTTCATTCATACTTATGTGAATCAGTGCTAAAAAAAATTATGTCAATATGTGTGTAATAGTCCGCCTTTTAATGCCTTATTGAGTGTATGTTCTTTACCATTTTATTCTTCTGGTATCATTACAGGAAACCAAAAGAAATACTACTAACTATAAATTAGACGTATAGGTGACTGTCAAGTCGCTTTACTTTAATACTTATTCCGTTTTATTATTAGATACATGATCCATACGCTAATTTTATGCTCTTAAATAACATGACACTCTGATTAGTGCTTAATTCTAATATAACGTTAATTTTAGAGAAGTGAGGTCAGCTTGCCTGTCGCTGATTAAAGTGCCTCGTCTGGAGAGAATGATGTTGTCTGTATTGTAAGCATATTATGCAACTGTCGATTGTTTTGTAGTATCCCAATCGCATTATTCGGGCAAATGTAAGTTTAAGTCTGAATAAAGATTAGGTTAGTTTACAATATCGTCAAATTGGGTCTCCTTGGGGCCGTTAGACGGATAGTATACACATTCTTGATGTAATTTAAGAAACATTTTCTGGTTTTATTCTTTCCCGTGAAAACTCCATCTGTTTAACGGTCCGATTCCAGTTTGACTTGTTACAGAAGTAGCTCAAAAATCTTTACTTTGATAGTAACATAAATATTCGCGACTCACTTAATTAATATTAAGAAAAATTGTAATGAAATTATATATTATAAAATACATAAAACATATTTGTAAGAAACTTCGCGTCGGCAAGGCGTCATATTTGTGGTCGGTCACTTTAGCCGCACATCCCCTTTGGACTAATTTGGAATACATACCAGAAGCGTTTATGCATTTTGATTTCGGCTTTGGTCGGACTCTCCGAGGTAAAGATTTTTGTTCTGCTTTGACTTGATTAAATGGCCCGTGCCTTAAGCAATAAGAGTATTATTCCACTGTACCGCGCTGTTCCACATCACTACATTAGAAGTAATGTCTCGCGGCGGTCGCTGCCTGCCAGTGTCTTGTAGTATCAAATTGTATTAGTACTGATGTAACTATATGAATTATGATATAATAAAATTCATTATATAATTTTATGAAGTAAGAAGTTTTATTTGTTATGCAGTATTATTATTAGAAAATCCATGCTAATTGTTTTTTTATATTGAAATTTTATTCAATTATCCGAAAACTACTTTGCTTTTGTCTGTGTTGTTGAAATGAGTTACTTCTAAGAAATTAACTTGTTTAATGCGTGTTATATATCCTCTACATAAAACTGCTATATTTTTTGGATAAACTAAACAAACATTAATGAAATTATATTTGACACTTTCCCTGCGGCTTCCAGCACGGGTGTGAAATGAGCGGCGCAACGCGCTCGAGGCTTGTACACACCTGTGTTGTACAGACAACTTTGTATGGATTACGGGCGAACACAAGCGTTGTTTTTATGTCGGCGGTACAAAACTCCAGGCGGACATTACGTCCGTGTATTCGTAGATGGTACACAGATGCTAACAAATATAATATTTCAGTGAATTGTCAATCCATCTTCAGTCTAGTGATATAAACTTCAGTTTAGTACGCCTCCCGCAACATTGATCCGATCTTATATATGGGCGTCGAGGTCAAAATGTTTACCCTGTGTTGTACGTACAAATCTGTATGTATTACGGACGAATACGAGTGCTGTGTTTACGGCGGCACTACAAGAATGCGGGCGGAAACAACGTCTATGAATTTGTAAATATTACACGCATGCTAATACGATATTTGTGTAAACGATCGGTGTATCTTTACTAGAGAAAAGAGCTCCAGTTTAGGGCCGCCTCCAGCTATCCTGACTCGATCTGTTATGCGCGCCATAGTAAAAGTGTTAACAAATGTGACATTTCTCCGGAAAAATGATTTTATAAGCCTATATATATATATGATTAAACGTACAGAAAAAAAATTGGTGAAAAGTACGTGTCGGGAGATTTATGATACGATATTTCTGTCTTAAGTTATTTGATGAATTAAAAAACTTCATAATTAGCAATCTTTAATATCACGTAAAACAGACGTTGAAATACAAACATTATAAAAATATCAGAAATACTGCTAAAGTAGAAAAAATAATAATAAACACCGTTCTGTCGTTTTTATCAAAAGAAATAAATATTTACAAAATTTTGTAAAACACCACAAAATTTTAAAATGTATTAAAATTTCAAGTCTATAAAAATAAATAACTTATGTGGTAAAATTAAATTTATTCTTACAAAAAATTACGCTCCTCTATGGATTACACGCTAAACAGTATTTTCTAAACAAGCGAGAAAAATGGAATAAGAAGTATAAGTAGGTACGGTCCGCAAAAACAACAATAGATTTAATGACTACTAAAAGTATGATAGATAACACTTCATTTCACACTTTCATATAAATACTTAAGTATGCTAGGACTGCGACAAAATTTTAAGACAATAGCGATTCTACCCACTACTTGTACCTATACGTCTAGTAAGCGCACACGCCGCAAGAGCCATACGTATATCTAAACTAATTAATTAATATGTTATGCAATTCTTAAAACACGAAGAAATATAATTTTACTATGGTGATTAATTATGGAGGTACATTTTTAGTATCTCAGTCTATTTTGCTCAGGACGTCGCTAATACTAATACCTAAAACATTTTAGTTAACACACATGTCTATTAAATTTTTAATTTCCTACTAAAATAGTAACTATTCTTTCCACTTGGTTACATGTACGAATAAATAAATTGAAATGTAATCTAAATATTCTAAAAGCTACAAAAAGTTTCAACTAAACATCTAGCGTCACGAATTACTACAAAGTGACAATATTTAATATGCGTGTTACAAATGCTCTAAACGAAGGCAAATGCAAGAAGCTTTTAGAATACGATATAGATCTTTGGTAGTGGTGTAGTTGAGAGATCTTTAGAACTTTATGTCATTTTGCACTTTGGCCATAAGGTGAGCGGAGTTGCGGAGACGGCGCAGCTCGTCGTCGGTGAGCGGCTGGCGCACCACATCCGCCACGCCCCCGCGCCCCAGCACGCACGGCAGAGACAGGAACACCTCATCCTCGATGCCATGCTCGCCCTGACAATCAAATAGTTTCATCAAGTCATAGTAATACGCATTAAACACGAAATTTGAACAGATAACTTAGCGCCGCTCCCATAGTCTGCCGTGATGCAATTTTGTTTCAATTGCAGCAATTTGATCAATTAACAAATCGGCCATCTCAATCATCGAGAGTAGCAACATATTTACATATGATCTCAGACAGTTATTCAAAAATTATAAAAAACGAGTTTTATGTTTTGATAAATTACAAATTGCAGTAAGCATAATTTTAGTGTTTATCAGTTATTAGTTATATTGCAATTATATACAATTAATATATAATTAATTTATTTTCTTTAATTGCCAAAGTTACACAATATTTTGAAATGACTATATCCACATGTATTTTTGTCATAAAAGGAAATTTTAATAATGTTTTTACTAGACGTCTTTTAAGATGAATAATCAGCTGATTACCTTCAAATAAGTGGACACAGCGTGCACGCTGTTAGCGTTGCAGAGGATGGAGCGTGCCAGCTGGGACAGTGAAAGCCCGATAGCCCAGGAGGTGTACCCCTTCAGCTTGATGACCTCGTAGGCACTCTGCACCACATTCTCGTGAGTCTCCTTCCAGTTCTCGGGGTCGCTCTCGGTACCGATCTTAGGGTTTAAGTCACTAAGACGGACGCCCGCTATGTTTACGCCGGACCACACAGGCACTGATAGCAAATGGAAATAACATACTCTAAATTACATATTTATTGTATAGGTTTATGCGTATATATATTATAACTTACGGCTATGAGCAAAATAGTGGTAAAGTAATAGTAGGCACAGTTTGTTGGAAATCATGGAGGCCTATTTAGGGCGATCCAAATTAGGCTACGCAACGGGCTGAACGTAAAAAAAGCAACAGATACAAATAGATGGATAGTCAAAGCTGCATAATAGATTTAGCTACATTTATTGCCTTATTTGCATTCAGACGGCTCTAAAGGCGTTGTATGGCTTCCCACCGACCAAGCGTACTATTAAAAGATCAGATATGCACGCGGCGTCAATGACCTTTGTTTTAATTTTAAATAAAAATGACGTTTAAAAATAGAGATTGCAGTACGAATGTTTTTTGTTTTATATTCGCTGAAAAAGTAAACAGTCATGTTGAAAAAGTGTTTCCTAATTTAAAGGACATGAATTTAAATTATTGCACAACATTCAACGTTCCTTTTATATGTGCTTGTTTTCCTCAAGCAAAATTCTAAATATAATGCAAATGAAAAAGAATCATCGGAAAATACAACCGTGGATGAATATCCACTGATACTTACAAAATTGAATAAATGTAACCCTTTCAATCAACGGCTGTTTATCCACACTTTGAACTTTCAAATAAGGTACTATGATCATTGTAATTTTTTTCGTTACATATAACAATTTAATATGTAACAATAAATGTTTTTATTTATTACATTACACGTATATTTCCAAAGTAACTGTTTGTAATATTATAAGCATTTTACTGAGTCAGTAGGTGATGATCGTGCGTGTGCGTGCGCGCGTGCGTGTGTGTGTGTGTGTGGTGGAATATAATGAGGTCTAGTTCAATATTTAATTGATACGTTTGTTCCTTACCACTGCTGTCTCCATGTTCGCCGATGATGTAGCCGTGGCAGGAGGTGGTAGCGATGCCCAGCTTCTCGGAGAGCAGGTAGCGGAACCTGGCCGAGTCAAGGTTGGTCCCGGAGCCAATGACGCGGTGCTTGGGCAGCCCGCTGATCTTCCAAGTCACAAACGTCAGGATGTCCACTGGATTGCTCGCGATTATGAAGATTGCGTCCGGACTATATTTCACTAGCTAAAAATGTTGAATAAACTTACATTTCTATATAAATACAGTACTTACCTACTTACTTATTCGTTTATTGAAATAGCAATTGCAGATAGCCATAATAAGATCATAATTTTGGAGTAACTGAGCAGTGATTTCATGTTTCACGTAGGAGTTATGATATTTAAAACATTTCGTTATATTAAACATGTCATTTCCAACACATCTTTCCACTAACTTCTTCTGCGATTTAGTGAAAAAGACTAAAAATTTGCTGCTTTTACAGTTTGTTTTAGTTTAAACGATATTATGGGTCCATTTTAATTATAATCGCTATCAACTTTTAGTACTTTTACTACTTTATATTACAAAAATACGATTAATCTAATAACATTGCGGAATTTATACACCTTACTACATTATTACTTATTGATACATTTATCATTTTAAAACGAGTTTTAGTCGACGACCACGAGACTAGTCGTGAGCACGCATTATTTTGCAAAATCTATATCTAGTTACAATAATCTATTATATATTTATTTTAGACAGCATTGCTCGTACATACGAAAACGAGTAGTGATACCAGTAGATAGCGTACCTACATATCGTTGATTATTACATTACTTTGATTATAATATCCTAGACTCAAACTACAGACGATATCCTTTTGAACATGATGTAAACGTGTGTAATACATGCATTGTTCATACATGATGTCCTTCAATGGCCACGCGTCTATTTGCCTAACGGCGAGGCGGCGTGATGTCATCACTTGCCATCAGAGCAGTGATGCGCGTTAAAATATATTTTTTGTAATATTGTGTAAGGCTTTGTTGTAAATATCGAATGTACGAACTACTTGCAGCAACGCTTTCACATGTATACATGAAATGAAGCATATAAACCATAAGAGTAGCTACATACTTGCAAGTACAAGGGAATATATGTAGAAAGGATTTATAGCACTGTAATATAAACGACGTAAAGGAACGAGCTTCTTCATGCTCTCGTACGTCAAATAATTAGGTGTACTGTCTTGTAAAACAATGTAGACCTATTGTTAAAGTGTCTACTTAGTACTTCAATTTAAGTCTAGAAGTAGTTAGGTTGCAGAGAGCTAATCCACAAACTAGAACTATATAAATGTTGTTTTGAATAATATTGAAATAATCGTAAAATTAAAAAAAAACAGTGTTATTTACTTGAGGAATGATTATCTTGAGAACATCAGTGTTCCTCTGCACGAGGTCCAGACGGCTTTCGCCCTCACGCTGGCGGACGCCGGCAGTCACCACGCAAATCTTAGAGCCCGCGGATATAGAGTAATCTAATAAATAAACAATAGCCTTATTTTATTTTATTATACTCAATGTGTAATTTATTATACTCAATGTGTAAATTATTATTATTATTATTATTTAAATTGACATTTAATTTGACCACAAAAAATAATTTTACTATAGCGTAATATAATCATTCTATAGGAAGTCCGAGCCCATGCGGCTCGGATAGTGCCTAGAACCCTAGCCGCATTCAGGCGTTGAATGGCAATTATAATTTTCTGGAGAAGATATAAGCATTCCTCTTGTCACCAGCAGCGTTGATGAAAGGGAATATTTGAAAACATTTGGCACTCAGACCCCATTGATCAAAGGTTTCAAAGACAAGTGAAAGAAACATGTAGTCTTCGCGGAACGGATATTTGCTCTGCATTTCTTTTTGAAGCCTCCGCTGCGCGTTTAGTCTTCAACAAGTTTCCGCTGATGCAAAATGTAATGTAATATTTAAAATATAAAATAGATTAAATACTTATTGAGCCATACTACACTACATATGTGTTACTTTATTATATAGGAATCTTAAGTGTTTTATAAAAGAAAGAAACGCACATCTATTTCCCCTAAGATCCCGTAGTTTAGTTCGCAGCGACATATGATTTTTTCTCGTTATACGCGAAGATTCCTATTTCTGTGTGGAGTTGGTTACAGTTTTTACAGTTACAGAACCGTTTGTATATTGTTTGGTTTGGAAAATAATACAATTTTATAGTGTACCTGTGCTGGCTTGAATCTTGGCGTGCCTCATGAATGCAGATCCATGCTGCAGATCCATCATTTCTCCTTTCAGCTTATCCTGCATCACGTCTACCATAGCGATATTGTTGGTGACGCCCTGCATGTCAAGAAATCGTCGTTAGTTTTAATTCATTTATAATGCATGGATTTCATTGAAATACCTTTTGTGCATACTGAGGAAATAACTATTAATTTCTAACAAAAACGATGTGGCGACTGCATCAACAAATAGGGCTAGGTGAAGTCGAGTGTTATGATTATTATATAACGGTCAAAGGACGTGGATTTTTTTTTAAATCATACCTTCGAGTTTCTCATGTACCCTTACCACCTTAAACAGGCGATTCCACTTGTTATCGATAGACGGAAGTCATGAAACCTTGTCGAAGTCGTTACATTATGAAATTGAAATGTAATTATATTTTTTGTTTAAATTCATTTTTATGTTTCATTTGGTTATACTTTTGATAGTATTACAGGCTAACAATCAAGGACCTTAGCTGTTTAGAAATATTTACAAAGATGAAAATCTTAAAAGTAATTATGATAAAAGCCTAACCTAAACAATCTAAAGTGAGTCTGTGCCCATGCGGCATGGTACCAAAAATACTAGCTGCATTCCCGCGTTGAATAGCAATCGCAATTTTCTGCGCGAGATATGTAACAGCCCTCTCGTCACCGGTGGCGTCGATCAAATGCCGAATATTATATGTATAGATTGGTATAGAGATCATTATAGGTAGGTGTCATACGTCCCATGACGTATAATTTGTACTTTGAGTTATTTTTGTGGCTATAATGTGTAAGTGATAATTCTGTAAATCTTTACAAGTGCACCCATATGATAACTATACGGTTCAAAATTATCGACGTCCTCGTGTAATTTCGATAAGATAAAAACGTCAATCCCGTATGCGACATTATAGGACTAATCGATTGTTGCGATACTTATTCATATATTCAGCGTATCTTAATCATTCATCACACAAATTGGAAACATATTATTTATATGCATGATGATACACATTAATCATAAAGCGAAAGAATATACACTAATCATAAGACTTTACTTTAATGCCTTAAATAATGTATCGAGCCACAAAACCATAAGAACCACAAAACCTATGCATCTAAATGATGAATTTACGTTTCTGTTCTCAATCTAAGGTTTTTTGCACCCTTCCTCTTGTGTCACTTTCGTTCACGATATAGTAAATCATATCATTGGGCTATAAAAGGCAATGACGTAACAAAGATGTTTTAAGATATTCATCATTGTAAATATACCATATATTTTTTATCTTAAGACGATATTAATTTGAATTTTGAATCCTACGATTAAACATCCATATTGTCGTCTGCCACTTGACAACTTCGTGATACTAATAGGGTCTTTTAATTAAATCGAACGGTCTCATGTAACGTCGGTTGTAATTCTTCTCATGAGAAAATTGATTTCAATTGTGCAAGACCTATTACGTGTCTGGATGTCATTAGCCTCTTGCCTAATGTCGCGACGACTTAAGGTCAAACTCAATCTTGTCTTCTAGAATCACAATGTTTCGAATAAATGAATCAATTCAATTTGAACAAACATTTTTGGAGAATAGAAACGACTCATTTTATTTATATACAAAATTAAGACGTCCATAAAGAAATATGAAACCAGAGTAACCTACGTGATATGTCATGTGATACGTGATATGTCGTGATATGTCACGTGATATGTCATGCATGTCCATAATATGAAAGTAACTATCTTTAGACTTAGAAGGCTTGGGACAATGAAAAAAAGGTTTAATTTCTTGCAAGAATCTGATCATGCGAATGTGTCTCTATCGTTGATTATAAATAGATTATGCATGAGTATGTCCTTCGTGTGGGTTTAAGCTTGCACCACCTCGCATCCTGTTTGCACACATACAATATTTATGGAAGGATAAATGACGAGTGTTGCTTACCTGCGTCAACATAGAGAAGACGGCGGCCATGCCGACCTGCCCAACCCCGACCACAGTCACTTTGTTGCCCGTGTCGTCCGCCTTCGGCTGCACCGGTTGGAAGAGTTTCTCCACCGTCGCCATTTTGTCTAAGAACAAATTAAAAAAGTTACCAATAAGATATAATTAGAAAATATGACTTTATCACAGGGCAGCAACTTTGACAACATTTAAGGCCTAATTTAGGTATAAGTATTCTTCGAGTAGACGCAGACACAACCATACGAAATTTATCATAAAGTTTAGAAAGTAACCTTTAGTCAAACTTGGGTAAACATCGTCCGCCGGACACCTCTAATTATGACATGAGTCCCAAGTGTTCCCCTCTCAACAATGACACGTGCCTACGTACTTATATTATAATAAAATTCAGGAATATTATAATACAAGTACTATACTCTAACAAGGTTTGAGGCCTAAGTTAAAATGGTTACTAAATAGTAATCATTTTAACTTGGTAGTATTATTGCCTTTAATAGAGAAGTCTTTAAAATATTTTCAAATTACTTATTAATACAAATGGTCAGTATTGGTACAACGCATAAAAAAAAACAAGAACCTATTTTGTTTGTCCCAAATCCCAAGTATACTGTTAAAATTATAAAGTTCTTGGAAACAATCTTCTGAGACCACTTTTTATGAGGGGCGCAAAGCGGGACAAGTTGCTTTCCCATTATATAAATCAACATGTTAAAACTCAAGCAATAAAGTAATATGAGTGGAATATTTTACATAATTGACACAATATACGTAATCTTATAATGTATGTTTTGCGGTGGAGGGGTATACAATAATTTTCCCGTAACAGTATTGGAACATTTAACATCATATGATTTATTGGCAACAAGTAAGTAACAAGGTTAAATTTAGATATACTTAATTTTTTTCACTTAAGGGGCACTTATTATTTGAACAACAATTAAAGTTTTCGTCTAATCAATACTTAAGTTGTTATAACAGTAATAATCGATTGAAATAGGTAAGAACCTAATAATTACACAATAAATAATTACAGAATTATTCACACAATACTAAAATGATACAAACAGTGCTAGATGCAATGTCAGTAAACAACATATTTTGATATTTTACTGCATCTAACATGAATTTATAATAATATAAGGAAACATTTAAATTATAAATTTGTTCCATTATCTCCCGCTTATTAAACACGTCGCGAGAAGTTAATTATTCGTCCGATTTAATTTATATGAATATTAATCAAATCGAAGTTAATTCGCTAATTTTAATATTAAGACATTCGTAATAATTTAATTTTGAAAAATGTAGTAGAAAAATTTGAAAAATAGTAAATTAAAAAAATATAATGTACTCACGATTATTTTCGCAATGGATATTGCCATTTTTATAGTTGTTTTCTGTCATGGTTAAAGTATGTGGTACTCGGTCTCGTTTAAATTATTAATAACGATATAGATCTGCGAATCGCGTTCAAACTATTTTTAGTAATTGACTGACAACTGAATTAGTCGAAGAAAGGAAAGAAAGCGACTGGTTGTTTGCTATGCGCTCGGTTCGTCCGAATGAATGAATGAACTGTGCGTTTGCAGAAAATATAGCAGAGTCGATCGGTTCCGCGGCGCCGGGTTTGGTGGTGGGGTTAAGAGGATGTAATCCTGAGCCAATTCTAAATACACGTGAAATTTAAATAAATCATGGTAGTCAATAGGGGAATAACCAATTTTTATTATTATTTGCTTTATTATCGCAGATTAGTATTTTTCTTTTAGCAGTAGAACAATAACTTTTTATTATAAGTCATAATAATAGTTAACAAAACTTATTCCAACTAATAAAAAGTTTTTATACAAAAGACAAAAGAAAGTACCACGATGGTAAATTATTTTATTTTTAGTAAATAAGATGTATTCAACCCATGTTTTTTCTCCTAATTAACATATTTGGTTTTCTAAAATGATTAATCCATTACTTATTCGTTTAAACTAATTTCGATTCAATGCCCAATATGGCAGTTCGGTTTAATCCTGGGAAGAATTTAGAAACTTTTTCAGGAGATAGTAAACCTTATAAATTTTTGTAAAATGATATATATTAAATCTGATTACTCTTATTCACTAAAGTGGTAGTTATTCATAGTTTTCCATAAAGAAGGTTAAGTAAGTATAAGTACGTCATTAAGTTATCGTATATTTTTCTAAAGAAAGTGTTGAACTACTAATATGGACGAACCCACAGACTAGACTATTGAGATTGATAAGCGTCGTTATTATCCAACTGCGTTGTGTTTATTTTAATTTTGAAGGAAGCAATTTATAAATAAGTATTTACGACTGTTGGTAACTCTGTCCGAAACAATGGTGATACTGACACAACACGATAAACAAATTTGATACAAAACTCGAAATGTTTCTAATAGGGATCATAAAATCTTTATAAAACTTTTACATTAAATTCCGCGTGTATCTCTGTAAAAGTTTATTTTGTTTGACGGATTTATCACTCCTTGTTAACACTTCTTTTAGGTGGAAGTTCTACGGTAATAGATTCTCTCGATATCAAATTCATTACACAGAAGTTGACCAACTTATGTTTTTTTTAAGTTTTAACATTCTGCAAATGAGTATACCAGCGAAATATATTACATTAATGAGCAATTAATTTTTAAAATATTGATACAATTTTATCTCTTTTCCTTAGTTTTTTTGTATCGCATTAAGACCATCAGCGTTAGTCTTTGTATTCGTGTTAACATTAATTTAATAAGAGTCCTGCCCTGGATATAAATGTTGTTCTCTTTAAATAACTTATTATAAGATTTGTTGTTTTCATTATTATCAAGATAAACTTTACTCACAACCAGCACATCCTTTGGCACGTTGACCGAAGGTCAATGAGAGGTTACGCAGCTTTTTAATTGTGGTATAAGTTATACTTAATAAAATAATAACTCCAACATTGTAGTATTAACATTACTATTAGGAACCATTATGAGTATAACTTGATCAGGAGTTAGTATAAAAGTTAGCCAATACAATTTAAATCCAACCGACTAGGTTTCTTTAAGGATGACCAAAGTTTAAGGTAGATTCAACATTTTCCTTTACCTGGTAGAGTATATTTTAGGATTTATTCATAAGTAAGTAGTTTTTTTGTACTTACAAGTTGTTTTTCGTGAAACTCCGTGCGGTTAGTCACGTAGTGTCGACTGGTGGTGTTGGTGTACGTCTGTAGTGTACACGCCTCGAAGCCGGCCGCGCTCCGATGCTCCGACACTCAAGGTGACCTTCAACAATTCGTTTTGAAAGCCACGCCATCGCGCATGCCCGAATTAAAAACCCACGTCCTAAAGATATGCACCTAAACACCACGCACGACAGTCGAATATTGGATGGCTGCAGACGTTTGATACAGGACCACAATCCGCACGGACGATTCCCGCGTCTATTAGTTTGAACTATTGAGAAATAAAAGAGTTTCGCTGTAAAAGTTTTAATATATATACTAAACATTTCATGATATTACGGTCTAATGCATGTATTGAATTTAATTGTAGTTATTTTAATGCAGCTACAGCCGTATCCGTTACGATAAAAAGTTCGATTTGCTGATAAAACACTTGCGCTACGATATCGAAAGATATAAAATTATTATGTATATAGGATTCCCATAACTAAACAAATAAATATACTTGTATACGTTCATTTTACATGAGGTTTATATTACATGAGTCAGCGGAAAATAATGTAGTTTTTCGACATAACGTTCAAAGAGCTACGTTTTTACCAAGTTTTTATTTTTAAACAATATTGCTATAATGTTCGTTATCAATAATCTTTCGCCATTTGCTGTAAGTTTTCAATGTCAGATCAATAAAAATCGAACGGTCTTTGAGAAATATATTTGAAATGGTATTTTGAACATAATCGAAATTTGTTTTTTTTTGTTATTTAAAAATGTTGTATATTATCCGTCGGAATAATACGAAATCTGGTGGCCCAATATCGATTAAACATGATGAGAAATACATCGCATCTCAAGAACTTTTTTTCCAGGAATCGCCTCATGCTATGCGGTCTTTAATTATACTGTTGCAGATCTTTTTAGTTGACTTAAGCTGGACACTTTTCTACTAGGTATGGATTTACTCAAATCCAATTGTTAATATTTACTATTAACAATTGGTCTGCTGACAGTTCGTCCAGGTTTCAGCACTTCAAAATGAGCTACCTTGCGAACACTCAGCGAACATCGAAGAGCATGCCTTTTGTGTTTTGGATTATCACAACAATTAAGCCACACCGGAGAGTTCTCTGGTTTGGCAGTGCCCGTAGGTGACTGCTTTCTATCAGAAGACCTATCTGTCTTTTTGTTAGGCTATCTTATGAAAAAAGTGTGAGGAAAGAAATTTGCTACAAATTCACACTAAACCTTGGTTAACATAGGAAACAAACGGACATAAGAACACATTTCCCAAAGTATTACCGATTTCAAATCCAGCTTTTCCAAATGGACACTTGAAGCATTCATGCTAGGGCTTCATAATGACTTTAAAATGCCATCATCGCTATTTATACAAAAATATATAAACTCAAATTTTGTGTAAATTTAATGAAAATTGCCCTTAACACTTTCCCCGCGGCTTACGACATTGCTGTGTAATTCGCGGCGCAACACGTTTCCGGCTCGTATACACCATTGTTGTACTAACAAATTTGTATGGATTACGGGCAATCAAAAGTGCTGTGTACAAGACTCGGGCTGACATTACGTTTGTGTATTCGTAGATGGTACGCAGATTTTAAAAAATACAATATTTCAGTGAATTGTCGGCGCATCATCAGTCTATTCAAATAAGCTCCAGTTTAGTTTAGATCCGCCTCCCGCAACACTGACACCATCTAATATATAAGCGCCGCATTCAAAATGTTAAAGGGTCTATATCCAATTGAGAGTTGAATTTGTTGACATGGAAATTAGATCGGACTTTTAAGAATTTTACGTTTACAAAGCACATATATAACTTTAAATGTATGTGCCTCTATTATAACTGTAAACTTAATAAATAAACAGTGCCAATGGTAGTTCGTTAATAATAGTAATGTTGTTCTCATTGCAACACTTTTACGCACTAATCATGTGTTCATAAGACTACTATTAAACGTTTAATTTTACAGTTTATATAAATAAACCCATTTTCCTGAAGCAAAATTTGATTTGGTTGCAAATGCACATGTGTGGTTCGACATATGTTTATGCTGCGCGTCGCTCTCTGGCAATGAGTCACGGCGTGGAGTACCGGTTCCTAGAAGGCGGTTCGCTACGTGCTTGTTTGTTCGTGTACCTTGACGTTACAATATGAATCTTGGGTTCGGTCAGGTACGCACTCCGACTTGCTATTTTGTTCGTCGATACGTCCTGCGTTTGTAACTCTTGTGCAATAGTACATACTGTATTAACATTACAATGTAGCCTGTCCATTTCGTGTCCTATATATCGAAGACATTTGAGAACCAGACAAGCTTGATTAGTTGAATAAGATAATCTAAAAGTTTTATCGTCTTATATAAAGAAAAACAAAACACTACTCTATTTGATTTTGAGCTTGTGTGTGCGTTTGTGTGTGTTTTACAAATCTATATTTATGAGCTCTAACTTTAAGAAAGATATAGTTGCAGTAAACGAAACCGATTGCAGTAACGCATATCATTTGAGTTCGTTTTTTACGGTTTTGCAGGGCGTATATGTAAGCTTCTAGGTGGTACTCATTACATACATATATGGGACGCGTGTTTCACTTAACATAATTGCTGCAGTTTAGATTTTCACTAATAAAAATCCGATGAATTAAAAGTAGCCAGATACCTACTCGTCTGGTACTCAGCCTGGGAAGCGAATCTGGATCTCCAATATGGATGTTCAAAAGTCTTGTTCTTAAAGTCGATGTTGTATTGTTACAATAGATCCACTTTTTTCATTAAAACATGTTCATTCTTCACAGCTGTCTGTCAGCTTACACTCCTTAAATGACAATGATAGCAGCGACCGTTACTTGGTACTTACCTATTGAATGATACAATTCATAATGACCCTTCATCCGGTCTGCATCTTAATCTCAATGTACAAAGGGTTTGAAGGTCATTCCAACGGTTTCATCAAGTAACACGAGTTTATTTGAAGACGAATCTTAACGACATTTTAGACAAAATAATATTTGTTATAGTTAGTATTTCATATTTTCAGACCTTCACAACTGCGACCAAACATATCATTCTATCTTTTATTTTAAAATGTTAAGTATAAGTTCTTTAATTATTAATATTTCTATTCTACATCCTTTACTGTTTTTTTTAGTAATATAAGGTACTTAAAAATAAGTAGGTATGGAAAGTTAAAAGTAACATTTTCAGCACCAATATCTATTAGTCTCGTGATGATGAAATTTTTGGAAGAGTTAAGCATCTGTTTTTGCATTGCCGAATGGCCAGTATTTTCGTATTTTACGTACCATACCTACATATTCATGTGAATGTTTTTCGTAATACATTTCTATGTATCTTTAGATGAATTATTGTGTATACTCGTCGAACTCATTGTTAGGTACAGTATACTCGAAGTACATATAATAACATTCTTTTAACAACTACCAAAAGGAGAAAGTTATACTTTTAACTGTTTTTCTTTACGTCTATTATATATTTTATAACATTTTGAACTCTTCTATCTGTACTTATTCTTTCCACAAAAATGACATGTTACTGACATAATTTTAATAAGATTGTGCTGACATAATTGTCTGTCTAGGAAAATCTTTACTGACGTGATTCATATCGTAAATTTCTTTAAAAATATACCTAATATCTTACAAAGATGAGTACCTGGCGGATGGCAGGATTGAAGTAAGATTATCCTAAGATATCATCGATTATTATCTACGTATGCTGTACGTAACTGTACGTTTTTAAATCATTTATCAACATTGCGCTGATTTTGAAACAGTTTAAAGTTGTATAATCGTATATTGTCAGCGCGGATTCGAGCTATGTTAGAATGAGAGATACCATATCGTCGAAGGGTATGCTGCTGCAGATTCATATTTATGAAGGGCTTCGAGTTTCAACTTGAGACTTCAGGAGAAGCAAACCATCTGTGATCTGCTTCAGACATTCACATTTCTTAATGGAGAAGATTACAAATGTTCATGAGTTATCTTAAGTAACAGCCTTTCACATATGCATGTTTACTGCTTCTTCAATGTATAAAATATAATTAAATGTATACATGTTATTACCGATGGGCAGTAGGTTCCGTGCAAATTATTTAATATTTTTCTTATATTTCAGTTATGTCAATTATTCAAACATAGCAGCGCGGACTCTACGCAAGTCTCTTAAGTCCAACCTGAAGGACGAAGCCGCCAAGCGCGACCAGTCTTTCATTAAATACTTCTACTGGGTCAACGGAAATCAACTGCGTAAGAAGAAACACTGAATATTTGTCAGAAAAATATCATAGTTGATATTTATATTAACGATCATAAATATTTGTCAAAAAATCGTAGTCGATATATGTATATCATGTATACTATCATGATAAGGGCAAGAGGGGCACATTATTTTCTGAGATGAAAGTACCAAACAAGCATCTGTCCCATTGGATAGTAACAGTCACAACCAATCATGGACTTTTGTAACCGACGCCACATAACAGGAGTCGATTACAAATGTATTGTTACGTCTGAGAATTGAAATGGTCGCTTCATGTATACGTATGCGAGATTAAATCTACTCCGTTAGAAATGCACCGCAAGAATTGATTTACCCTAAAATCTCTCGCTGCATTTAGGATTCTACTGTAGAATTCCTCATTGCTCTCGGTATTCTAAATCAGGGTACTTGAAAATCCATTTCTCTGCTTTGGATTCAAAATTACTGTAAATTATTATTTTAACCATTTGTAATACAACCTACGTCACTATTTTAGTTATGCCAAAAGTATATGGTAGGTAGATACTTCACAAGTTACTAAGTACTACTACATTTCTCAAAATGTTTTGTGAAAATATGGTTAGCTTTTAAAGTTTAGCTATTTATAAAAATACCTAATAAAGTACTTTAATACACACACAGGTTCTATGAAGTTAGCAACAATCAACGATTATTTTTATACAATCGTATAACCTGAATATTTAGTGTGAAAGAAGATCTGAAGTAAACAATTTATTAGTAAGTAAGCAACCTAATAATTTATGTTACAGAACTTGGCGAAAAACCCAAGACTGATAAAGAAAAAAAACCGATATGAAATATTAATAGCCCATATTAGAAATAAATTCTTAAAGTTATGAATGGTTTATTCAATATTAGACAACTTTTTGACACAGAGTTAAAAGTTCATTGTAGTCACAAAGGTATTTTTTTGTAGCTATAAATAATTTGAGTATCTAAGATAATAATCAAAAAATATGTAGCAATAGTGTATGACTATACGGAGAAGTCAAATAGTTCAATCACCAATCACTTGCAATCATGTCTTGGACTCCCCTTCATACTTTGATTAGTGTCCGGCTCCTCAAGTCGTATTGCGTCAGATAGATTCCTTACACTTTGCCCAGAATAGTTGATTCAGTTTGTTTCTAATTAGTTTATTGTTTATTCATTACAATAATCATTTCAAATCTATATTTATATATATTCGAATCATATTTCAAAGGCAATCTATAGATGATTCACGTCTTTTTCAATATATCAAGCGTCACATACATTTCATAATCTATTTCGAATATTACTTTTCACAATGTTAGATTATTTTTAAGCTGTTTTTATTGCTTGCATTGAGACATTAACGTTTAAAATACTCAAAAACTATGATCTTAAATTCAGAACGCGCTACCCTCCCTCCTTTCTCTCCCTGATGTCATCCTACACGTTCGCGCAATTGCATCGATAGTTTTGATAGCACCGCTACTGTAGCGCGTTGCAAATGCGACTAGCAACGCTTTGCTAGAAAAGTCGCCGTGGGTGAGGGGCGTAATATGCACGGGGAAAAAAAATACATGCACTCCGTTTTACATTTGGCGTCTGCGCTTTGCCTCGTTTGGAAGAGTATTGATTTTCAACGTGACTGAGTAATAGGGGAACATGATTAAAAGGAATATGATTCTATACACGAGAGTGAGGGGTTGAGTTTAATGCTGTTTTTAAATATTGCTCGGGTGCTTGAGAAAACCTTAAAAATAAATCATTGTTATATTTTCTCTAACCTAGTTATAATATAGTTCTGTACGTTATTTGTAATCCACCATTATAGATATTTCTATGGACTGTGTAAGAAACCTGGTTGTGGTTGTTACTTGTTGTATAAATGATGGTCCTTGACCGATAGTACTATATAATGAAGTTTTAATCAGAGACAATAGTTAAACATGACAATGAATGAATTTGGGTAAAATCGATTTTTGCAGATACATACATTATTCGTATACAAATAAATATTTGGATTGTATAATTCAATTAGGTACTGGTTAAAAAATAACTTGTAACCTATATTTGAAATACCCGCGGTATTTGTAGATAGTTAGTACTTTAAATAGATGATTTTGGTTCTAAAATACATTTGAAAATAGGTTATTTAGCAATTGATAGGTAATGGTGCAGTTTGCAAATAGTTATATATACCTACTTTCAGAATTAATTTAAAAATTTAGTGCACATGAAAAGAAATTCTTTTACCGATTAACAGGCTGGGCAGGACTTGCTCCGTTTTTTAAATAACTTGACATCTGATTTTATCTTGTATTTTAAATAAAAACCTTAAAATATATTTCTTAAATACATTCAAGATAATAATTTGTAATTTTTATTTTAACCCTCTGTATCATAGTGTAGACTGTAGGCAACACACTATTCAAAGGCCTCGAAATTTAATAGAACTGATTCGTGAACGTTTTAGCTCACTGTTACCCACAGTTTACACGCCTTATTAACTAACTAGTAACAAAAATTACTACTAAATGTCGCTATTAGTCGCAAATGGAGATTTGTATTATGGCAGGTAGTTTTTACGAAAAGTGGGAGTTGACTTTGATTTTAAATAATAATAAAAAATTGTTCTGCCCGTCTTTTAAATCAGGCCGCTTATCACCAGCATATTTTCGTTTGGAGGTTGCTTTGACCGTTTGTAAAATGGGTATAAAACCCAGTTTATCTAATCGACGGTCACTTGATAGCGAGATACAAGCCAAGAAACATAAGGGGCCTGCTAAGCATGTCCCTACAAAAGAAGTCCGGCAAGACCAGATCGGGCACTGGCCGCAACCCTTGAAAACACTGATGAAAGCTCTGATAAGAAAATGCAAGTTCCAAAAGTATGTTAGATTTACACATATGTAACGTATGTGAAAAATGTGGGGCAGCCTTATGTTACACTAAAACTAAGAATTGCTTAAAAAACTTTCATCTTTCGTAACACATTTTGATTACTTACCTCAATGTTGCTTAAAAGCAACACTCCCTATTTTTTGTAATGTTGATACCAAATAATAATAATAATTGAAATCCCCGAAATATGTATATTTTAATTTTTTGTTTTCATCTCAAATCCAATAAAATAAATAAATCCCAGTTCATGAGTGATAGAGGGTTAATAAAAGCAAAGCTTGTATTTTGCCCAGCTTTGCAACGAATCTTATTTGCCTTTATTTTTTTTCATTTAATTAATTAATAGAAAAAGCGCTAAATAATATAAGTACATATTTAATATTTATATATAAAGTAAAAATTAAACTCCATTCCAAAAAAAAAAAACGTTTACTTGAATTTGTACATCATTAACATAATTACTATGTAGGAGAGATAGGTATATCGAAATAATGTAATGTATAATCATAGAGCATAAATTATTATATATTTTTTAAGAAATATTAACTTTCTACCTTATGTTTTATTTAAATTTGTAACATTTAATATTAGTATGTGTTTTGCATATTTAGTAAGTACAGTTTTAGCGCTTTCACTGGTAATGTCAAGATATCCATAGTACAGACTATGATTCCCAACATACAACTACCAGGACATCAGATCGTCCAAGAGTTTCGTAACGTAGATATGTCTAAGCAACAGGTGACACGAGGGGTGTCAGGCACGGAGGGAGTTCGGAAAATGCGCGCGCAACCAAAATAGCCTGTAATATTGTTTGTAAAGGATTATCGTATTTGCTATCACACGCTTTAAAAAAATGTGTGAAAACTTAGAAATTGTACACGAGTTTTTTTTGTAAAACGACACGACATAAGGTGTCAAAGTATAAAGATTGTTTTAATATAAAAATAGGATAACTGCACGTATTACATAAACATTTTAATTTTTTATTACGTGTATGAATAACCCGTTAATTAACTTGTATAAGTCATTCCTACTTTTCACAATAATTTAAAATTTATATGGATGTGCTGGTCCTAAGGCAACAGCGATGAAGTACGGGAAAAGTTTGAGAAAATACCAAGTTTCCATTGGTGGAAATCAAACAAGGACACAAAATCAATCCTCGTTAGTATAAAAGAGACCAACGACAAGATATAAACCATCTCCTTTGCTCGCCCGTAAAGTTTCCTATTTTGCTTACTGTCTAACACGAGGGGAGAAAACCGCGGGAAAAATGAAACCTTTTCTCAGTGTGAAACAGATATTTAGATATCTAGTGTATTTGAAAAGGCTAGAAAACCAATCCAATCTATTTTTCCACTCAACTAAAAAATAATGACGCTAATCTATACTCGGGACTTGGGAAAGCATGAAAATGGAAGTAAGGAAAAGTAACATTCTATTATCATTTAATATTTATTAAGACAATTAATTAATAATTAAATATTAGATTATATAACAAAGGAGAAAATAATTTTTTAGGCGAGGCCGCTATTTTGAATCCAGAGTGGAGCGAAAGATTATAGAATGGAATTCCAAATGCAAAGAGGGATTCTTAAAAAATAAATAATGCGCTGCGTGGGATTTAAGATATTCGGGGTGAACCAAAAGTAATGATAATCGGATATTTCTAGTGCATCCAAACACAAAAATTAATTGTCCTCTCATTGCTTAGGAATCCATTCATTAGGTTAGGAAAAAAATGGAAAAAAATCAGAGCTTTCGTCAAATACCTCTGCTTGAAAAAGTTTGCCTACCAAAAGCATACAGAGCGATTAAGTGAAAACATTAAGGGACTCTTTTCCGCCACTTTCCACAGTTGCACGCTGGACCAAGGAGTTTAATTTGAGAACAATATTGACAGAAGACGAATGTCGCGAAGGACGCCCATCCATATTCTTCACTGAAGATAGCGTGAAAAAAGTTGAAGAAATTGTATTGGCCGATCGAAAAGTGACTATTAGACATGTGACTGAGGTCACAGGGATCTTATATGGTTGTCTAAATTCTGCCGTATTCAAAGAATCGCAGGTGACGTTCACGAGTCTTCATGGTATATATACTTATTGGAAACGTTTTATAAGTTGTTCTCAAAATGACGACACATAATATTTATAGCGTCGTATCACCTCATATCTCCCATATTTATTTATTATTTTCTATAGTTATTTTTTTTTCATTAACCATCAATTTTGATGTCACATCTCAGCTGGGCGACCCGTCATGACCATATTTTTTTGTGTTTTTCATTTTTTTAAATAGTCTCACATTAAAGTACTTACACAAAAAATATTGTAGATATATTCGATGAATTCCCCACTTTATCGTTGCTGCTCAGAAGAATTTATTTTTATAGAAAAACAGAACTACTCGTTGGGTACCTAACCGAAGTGAAAAACCAAGCACAAAGAACAAAAAGCAAAAAGACGAAAAGGCAGAATAAAATGCAATGGCTGTGGCTACTCATGCCTCACTTGTGTACCTTTATTCGTTAACACAAACAATTGTACGTTACAATAAGACTTTCATTAAAAAGGTCCATTTTATTTGTAGTTTGCGTGACAGAAACGTAAGGAAACTACTACAAGGGTGTTTAATAAAGTTGTTATTTAGTTCTAGATGTACGAGCAATTTTACGTAGACTCGTTTAACATTGAAAACTTTCTAACACGTGCATAAGTGTTTTAATACATACCTGGTTAATATTTTTTCAGATTTGTTGTAGTCAAGAATTATAAATTTTGAATTGAATCTGGCATTCTTGTTAGCTGTAGATTTTAACCAATATTTGTGAAACAGTAGATTAATTTGGCCAGTGGCCAGACGTTCATACCAAAAAAATAACATGATAACATGTCTCACCTGAAGGACAATCATTAGACGATTCCAGAGACTACATTGAAAATTGAATGTTTCAAGTCTATAATACGCATTTTTTATTTATTACGACTTTTGTTTATGATATTTGACAAAGTTGATGTATTGTTTTTACCTTTCTCTTTTATAATTACTCACTGTCCGCAGCGATACAATAAAAAAGTGTGTAAATTATTTTAAAAATTCTTTACTTTAGAATAACGTAATTTACATTCCTTAAATTAAATTTTATTTGTAAAAGAATTATCAATCCAGACGCATCCAGAATGTTCTACATTTCATCTCAATGTTACTTTTGTAACCGCAAGATAGACTGAAAGTTTAAATATAAAAGAGGATTAAAATTTCGGTATACACTATTTGGTGAACTGTACTATTTGAGCAATAGACTGTCCGTAGTTTTATTACGGTTATGATTGGAACTCTGCAACTAAACTAAATTATATACGATTATTCAATGGTAACATTCTGACTTTAATTACGCGTATGCAAATAACTCGCAAATGAATAGAATATTTGTATAACGTATTATGTATGGATAAAGTTTGACATGAAACACTAGGCAAACATAAATTTATAAAGTAAGTTTGCAACATTTCACAGAAATTCCGAGCAGAGGAAGATCACCCAATTTTCCTGAGTATAATATGTTACGGCGAGAGAATAATTATTTTATAGAGAGAATAATTATACTTCCGGCGCCAAACGCACTTTGCTATGAATAACTAGATAATTGAATGATATGAATAACTAGATAATTAGCATATTCAGGAGATATTATTGATTTTGTATTGTCTATCGGGAGACCGTAACACCCGACAAAATACTGATCCCTTTATTATCGTTCACTCACTTTATTATCACTGTTGTTCGAGTATTAACCGTCGTTCCCGTAATTTTTTAATGTCGTGAAAAAAAAGAGAAACTTGTGGTCGTATATTTGTTTTCATTGTGAATTAACATAGTATGTTGTGGACCCATGCATGAATGTGTATCCTAGTCAGATTTTTAAAAAATATTTTTGAAATTCTTACCTTATATTGATGTTTTGACATGAGTGATTGTGTGGTGGAGGTCTATTCTTCTAATAGGAAATAGTCAAATTTTAATATGTTAAAGTAAAAAGTAAATATTTTAAATTTTTTAAAGAAGATAATTGTTTTTGGAAAAATATCTTTGATTTGATATATATGTATCTCAACATGAAATCATCATTTGAAGGTGGTAGAGCCGTTAGAGCTCGCCCGGGACGGCACCACCGCCGCCCTCATGACCCGCCGTAAAGC
>DWON01000212.1:0-39614 GCA_018251015.1 Phocides pigmalion okeechobee | reverse complement strand
ATCCAAATATTTGACTGACTTGTGTATTTAGGAGTGTTGGCTATATTTTTATCTTAAGAATAATTCAATTGTTGCAGAGTTTACTATACAATATTGAGATATTTTATAAAGTTCAATATATATACTAACATATTAGGAAAGGCGTTTGTTTTTTTTTATTGCGAAAGAGCAAGAAACGGGCATGCAGCCCACCTGATGTTAAGTGGTCACTGCAGTCCATGGATAACCACGTCCAAACTCAAATAGGACAGAAGTTCTATTTAAGGATGGATGCGGATGCGTTCCTACTTTTAAGGACTAAGATGGTCGCCTCCAATAATGTGTATCAGGCAACCACAGCTCCCCAACCGAAACACAATACATGAAGAACATGTTGCTTTACGGTGGGTTATGAGGGAGGCGGTGGTGCCGCCGCGGGCGAGCTCTAACGAATCTACCACTTTTATAATATATGTTGTATACTATATTTACTTCAAAAAGTACTAAAAATTACGCGGTTATGATCCGTTAAAGAATTGAGTTAGGCACTTTTAAGTTTAGCTAGGATTGAAGTCAAAGAGGTTGGGCACATATGCTTTACATCTCTAGAGAACTAAGTTCGAACGACTTGTATAAGCATGTCTCTTAACAAAATTCTTCAATTAGAATGCAGCCTTAACAATATCGTTCTGACACGTAGTTCCGAGCTCAATACCCGGAAGACAGACATCTAAATAAGGATTTGAATGATAGACTTGTTTTTGAATCGTCTTTGTGTGTGTTCATAGCACCTGCGATACAGGACACGTACACCATGATTTGGCGTAGGGCTATAAATATATAATATATTTTAATAAACCACTTCTCTAAAATTATACCATGAAAGTACACGGTGTCTATTCATATTATTATTTGTTTTCTTTGACATAAAAACTACTAATTTAATTTAAGTTATATTATTTCCGAAAAAAACCAGTCACTAATAACAAATTAAAGATGAAATGGCGCCATCTTAAGCATTTTTGGTTCAATCACGTATTACTTTACTATCTTAAGCTAGCGCTTCAGTATGTATTTGATATCTGCGGAATCGGACAATAAAGCGTTTTCAAGTCACTATAAAATGCTCGCACCGTATATGTGACTTTTGAAACCAGTTCGACCAGTTAGTCTTTATACAATAAAACGTATTAGCCATTTGGATTTGAGCTACTACATGAATCAGGTAGGTCCGATCCCTCCCCGCCTTCCCCACAGCATTAAGAGCGAAGGTAGCACCGAACAATAAAAAGGAAACTCCCTGCTTCGTGCGTGACCACCACCTCAATGCAAATTACACTTCCATCCATTTTATACAATAAAACCAAATGAGCCCTTTTAACGCGACATGAAAAATCGATACAAAGTACACGAGCATGCCTTGCTGCAAGTTTCTAGCTGAACGGTTCTTTTTGTATGGAAATAGCGATTTTTATCCGACTACATTAAAGCAAAATGCGGGTAAGTTATTGTCTTAGATTGTAAAAAATATGTAGAATGCGGTCATAAATAAATTTGTAAGACGTTACTAAATGTTATTCATTGCTGCGCACTTTAAAATCGCGCTCTTTAAATTGTAATGACCAAAATAACCGCATTAACAATGCACTTCCATCGTTTTCAAGTAGGTATAATAAAATCCTTAACTAATGAGTCAGTAGACATGCAGCTTGGTGGTAAGAAACTTGACAGGTTCTCACGCTGAATAGCAAATGCACTTCTCAACACATGACATGACCTCCCCTCTTGTAAAAGAAGCCTCAATTAAATGTAGTAATAATTCCCATCATAATTATTCATAAATTAGAATAGTAATCAATTTTCAATCAAATTCATTTTTATCCATAAATATTATATCTGGTACTGATAATTGGAGCCTTCAAGCCTTTATGACGATGCGGGTTCTGTTTATATTTTTATATTTTAAGTTTATTGTATCTAGTCATAAACGCGTGAAGTAAAATAATATCGTACATTAGTCTGACTTGATTGCAAAAAAGGTTCTCTAAAATATTTTAAGACGTCGTGGAAGTTTTGTTAGATTCACTAGGAAAAGATATATCTTAAGGAACAGCAGGACATCTGGAACTTTAGGTACAAAACTGATTTTATATGGAATCAGTTATAGTAGCAGATAGAATAAATAGACTTCAGGTGGGCTGCTTTATTACATACTTCGTATTTTTAGGTAACATTTATTTTATTAAAATCAGTGTTCTCTATCAAAAGTTATTCCAATTTAAAGTCAGAAGTAACGACGGGATTGGGTCCGAAATGCGATAGCGAAAACGCGGATGCGATATTTTAAAGTAAGTGATACCGTGGGTAGTAGTAATGAAATCGTTACACAGGTAGTAAGAAATAAAATCATTACTACTGAGAATATTTTGAAAATAATTTAAAGGTTCCCCTGTGATTACAGCCCATCTTAAAATAATATAACGCTTAAAATGTATGTTTAAAATACTTATAAAAAGCACTGAGAACTTTCTTCTTATATATTATGTTAAGTATAAATAAATTAAAATTATTAAAACGAATATAAATACTTCATTATTAATACAACAGTAACCTTTTCAAATACGACAGAAGATAAACAATTTAATTTTTTTCTTTCTGTAATAATCATGTCTTGTAATTTATAAAGTAAAAGGTACCATTTTGTAAGATACTAAAAACGTAAAGATGTTAACACATTTTTATTTATTAATGACTCATTGGGTGAGTGGAAAGAGCCTCCTCGAGTAGCGCGACCTTCCATCTTCACGCGGTGCCCCCTGCACAATTAGCCTACGCCAACCTACGCTGATTGACTAATCTTTCCACTATGGCATGACTTTCTTCCACGTATTCTTTATCTCTCCTTACCCCGTACTAACCCTCTCCAATTAACTCCTTAACTGCACCTCCCTTTAATAACTAGCCCACCAGCCAGCCTAAAAGGTGCTAGAGCCGTTAGAGCTCGCCCTTGGTGGCACCACCGCCACCCTCATGACCCCCCGTAAAGCAACATGTTCTTCATGTATTGTGATTCGGTTGGGGAGGTGTGGCTGCCGGATAAACATTATTGGAGGCGACCATCTTAGTCCTCAAGAGTAGGAACGCATCCGCGTCCATCCTTAAATAGAACTTCTGTTCTATTTGAGATTGGACGTGGTTGTCCATGGGTTGCAGTGACCACTTAACATCAGGTGGCCTGCATGCCCGTTTCTTACTTTATCAAAGTAAAAAAAAAATATTGTAAAATCGTTAAGCCTAAAATAATTGACTTTATAAATACTGGTAAAATATACATAAAAACGTATCGAAAACAAACCTTAGGTGGCCTGCATGCCCGTTTCTTACTCTTTCATATTAAAAAAAAATGCCGACATGAAAGAAGAAGTAGAATGTTTCAGTATAAATCATTTCACGGGTGTCGAACATAATATAAAATATATATTTTAATGCAAAGGATCGTATAATAAGTACAAAATGCAATTCATCTGATGGTATCTCTACTGAAAATAGACATCAGCAATCGAGCCCAGAGAATTAACGTCCTACCTGAGCTAAGCATGACGCATTGCTACTCCTAAGAGCTAAGGTAAAAAGTTTCGCAAGTGTTGCCACTTTGCTACAAAAAGTAATTTTTACACGTTAAATAATGAGTTTAATATAGTACTATAATATCTATGCCTAGTCTCTAAATATTATAAAACAAAGTCCCCCGTCGCGCCTATCTGTCTGCTCATGATAAACTCAAAAAGTACTGGACGGATTTCCTCACAGTTTTCAAAAACGGGTACAGTGATTCCTGGGATAGGTTTTGGTGCTTAATAAATAAGTTTTTTTTTGTAAATTAGGCGAGAAATTAAATACATACTTAAATTCAATATTCAGTATTTAGTAATTCAGTTGTAGTTCGAAATAGATTCAAATTGTTAGTTTTTACAACTAGGTAATGGCTGGATGCATGTATGAAAGAAAAATAATGTAAGTAAGTAAAAACTTCATTATCCGAGCGAAGCTGGACCGGTTCGCTAGTATCTCATAAATAAAGTAAGTAACTTTATAAATTTCATTAACTAATATAACTAATATAAGTCCGTCATTATAATAAGTAATGAATTCTTATTGGCTAAGGATTACTTTGCTCCGTGAAAATCAAATAAATTATAGACCTGTAACATTCCACATAATTCCATCATTACAATGATGTTCCTGTACTTTACACGTAAATAAGTAATATTAACAGCTCTGTATATGTACGGAAATATTTTACAGTTTGAAGTTCGTAATAATTAACCGAAACATAATTGAAAGTAATTAATTCTCATCGACTTAGGACTACTGTTTCGTGGAAAGAATATTAGATTTTTAAACAAAGAAATTGTGAAGCTTGAACATTCCACACAGTTCCATAATTACATTACGTTAAACTGCTAATTCGCGT
Organism: Phocides pigmalion okeechobee; assembly: GCA_018251015.1. Lineage (NCBI taxonomy): Eukaryota > Metazoa > Arthropoda > Insecta > Lepidoptera > Hesperiidae > Phocides > Phocides pigmalion. The sequence continues at coordinate 35,161 of DWON01000212.1, read as the reverse complement.
CTTGAGTCTCACGCTGGTACACACCGCAATGGAAGACGTTGCTACAGTTATATTAAATAACCGCTTTGTGTCATTCGTATAAATTGCTCAGACTGAATTTATGCAGACATCGCATATAATCTTTAAAAAGTTTCATTTTCTATTCTTAATTAATCATTTAAATTAAGACAATGAATTCTTATGTGTTAAAGAATATGTTTTGGTGATAATATGTGAATATTTAATATTTAACCAAAAATATCCACGGGGTAATTACATACAAATTTTATTCACTAGAGACAGAAATAACATCAGTGCCTTTTTTAGCAATTTGATTATGGAACATTTTGCCTCAGGCAGGATCTATTCAAAACTCTGAAATAAATGTTTATAGAATTAAGACTACTAGATGTTTGATACTGTTAGAATATGAAATGAAAATTATATATTACGAACCACATCGAAGGTTACAAAGTAAATTAATTTCCTCAATTATTATTATGAATTTATTTTATTTTAGAACAGTAGGATGTGAGCGTTATTGACAACTAACATCCTCATCCAATTTCAAACAGAACTAAAGCCTCAACTGAGATCTGTGTTTGGGTGTGTGTATGTGTGTGTGAGAGAGAGAGAGAAAGAGAGAGAGAGAGAGAGAGCTCATCTAAAGCCAAACTAAGATGGTCACCTCACTTGTTCAAGTACACCCGACGTCCACATCCCACTCCAAGAAACACAAAACATATTTTATAATGGATAGTGTTTTCTATAATTCTAAATCAGAATCCATAATGTAGTATTGTCGTAGGTATATTAATAATAATTTTATTTCTAGTTTTCGTTATACTGTTACTATTAAATTTAGTTACGTATATAATATACTCGTACAACTTTTAAGTAGTATAGCACGGTTTACAGAAAAATACTTTGGAAGCCTTCAGTTTTCTATTACGTTATTACGTAATATGATAACAAAGACAAAATTTTCCTATTTTCATCTCTGCGAAACTTTTTCGTAAAATGACATGAAACATACATGTGAAGTAAGCCGTCTAACCGTAAGCATTTCGTGAATGTTAATTTATACTTTTTTTAATTCATTAAAATTATTCATCTTGTGATTTTTTTATATGTGAGAAGAGTAGCAAATGACCACCCTCATAATCCGCCGTAAAACATTATTAGCGTTTCGGTTGGAGAGGTGCTGGTGCCGGCTACACTTTGAAACGAGGCGACCACCTTAGTCTTCAGGAGTAGCAACATGTCTGCATTCGAGTTCAGATAGGATTTTGGTCGTGTTTGTGGTCGTACGGGGATTACTTAAATCAGGAGGTTTGCATGCTCGTCTGCTACTCTTCTCATATAAAAAGGAGGTCCGTGCCTAACAGTGGGAATAATAGGTAAATGATGATGAAATATACATTTACTTACAGTCATATCATTACTGACAGTCCTTGCACTGACTTGCGTGCTTAAGACAAGTATTTTATTTGTTACACTAAAATTTTCCAATTACTTTCCTGTTATTATTATATCTACGTGTACTTGGTACATTATTACAAAAAAACGGAACTAGAGTAAACTGCAAATATTTCTCTATAATATTAACTAATGCCTCAACTTGAAAAAAATGTAGATGGCAATCTTTACAGGGACGTAGTAAGTGCGAAGTGTGCGAATAATTTTTCCTAAATACGGCCCATAATTCACGGTGTTTTCCGCAGAAATAAGTACCGCAGCCTCGCTAGCATCACTGCTTTGTTTTCTTTGTGCAAGCGAAAAATTCGTCTCATATTTTAATCCCATTGCAAGCAAATGAAAACTGGAAACAATAAACTAAATGCACTTTATGTCGCTCGCTTTATCTACAGCTTTGTAAAATGAATATGAATTATGGTTACGGTGGGTAGTCGAATGGAATACTTAGTTGAATGTTGGCCTCGATATATTCATGTATAGATATTAATAATTATGCTATAAAATCTCCACGGGTTCTTGCAGAATGAATAGGATTTTTATATAATTGTTAATTACTGGACTAACAAAAACGAATCTGTTCATATATTTTTAGTATCATGTAGTTCTCTAACCATGACGGTATGGTTCAATGGGTACTGTAAAGGATCGAATGGCTTTGCTGCTTATGTAAATCTAAACGATCAATAATTGGGGTAGGTGATAAGTAGCTAAATTTCATACGCCCTCTCGTGCTTCGTAGAACGTGTTAAATATTTGTCCAGGTTGTTATTATTATGTCATTCATTATTTTTTTTATTTCACCTCAGTACGTATTGCAGCAGCCTAGTAGATTTCTACGCATTCCTCAATTCTGAGAAATGGTCCATACCCATGAGTAGAATACAAATAAGATGCAGCCACGCACTGAACTTTGAAAAGTTAGAAATGCCAGTTATCCATGTACCTGTTATTGGAAGTCCCGTATATGGTATTTAGTACGAACTTCAAGTATAAGCGGATCGTGGAACAAGTTAAAGTTTCAGCGTACGAACTCTATTTGTTTATTCATTAAATAAAGAGGAAGTTAGCAAAGTACCCAAGTCAATAAAACTGTTTAATTGATGAAACTAGTGGCTGAGGAAAACTGATTGTCGATACCTACTAAAACTTTTAGGCTGTAGAAACCACACGGTACTAAAGTGACTACGCCGAGTTTTGATACATCCATTATTTTAATCGTTTAGTGCACAATTTTTCTACCACTATTTTCAGAACAAGCCTTACGCTTTGCTTCGGAAGCACGTGAAAATCTCTTTCATGGTAATTACGAGAAAGAAAACGCCGTGGTCGGTAGGATGCGCTCCCACAAATTATTACGCAAATCATTCCAAAGTAGTTAAAGTGTCCAAAGTAGGAAAAGAAACAGGGTGTACACACTGATAAAATATAAAAAACTTTAAAGTATTATGTTTTACAAGTTAATACGAGATACACATCAATATACATCGAGAATTTCATTTTGTGAATCTTGTGAAACATTCTTGTCCAAAACAGACTACAGATGTAAATAGAAAACACGGATGCACCAATTTGCGTGCCTAATTTTCTGCACTTTCACAAAGAAACAAAGCATTATGTATAACTGATTTTGAAGAGTTTCTAATGTACGGTATGGTGCAATTATACATTTTGCCAAATGGAGCACTAATTTAACTTCGGATAGCTAAGTAAGTAATACTAATTCGCTAATTATATTTGTACCATTTACTTTGAAACATGTAATGGTGTGAGTATAACATGAGTGATTTAAAAATGGAAGCGAAGATAATATTAAACAAAAACGGATGGTAGTCACAGTAACAATACATTTTTTTTAATTTACATAAATATCTAGAACAATAAATTGCTTGCTTTATCGTGTCTATGTTTCAAAATTACCAAAAATATTCTGATTTCTATTTAAAATTTAAAAATACGCAATACCCACCACGTTAAAGTCAAAAGCTTTTAATTACAAAGAGGAGAACTTTAATTACTTACTGGAGTAATATTGCTGTTTTCCATTCATAGGCGGTCCAAATTGAAAATATTTCAATCAATGTGTATAGTTCTTTAAATGTTACAATAAAAAATACCAATGTACTGTTTAAATTACGATGGTAGCCTCTCACTTTAATATGAAAATATAAACCCTAAGGGTTAACACAGGGTTCCAATCCTTGGTATTTCTGATTTTTTAAAGTTATATGCTCAAAAATTCATTATTATTTCTTGAATTAGCATAGAAAAGTTAATAACGTATTTTTGTGCTTATCGAAAGAATAACGGCAGCATGGCGTTAGTGATATACTTCTTTATATGTTGAAAAACTAGCAAATGAGCGTGCAGAACATTTGATTTTAAATGGGCTTTGCAGTTAGACGTTTACGTCCAACTTCAAATAGGACCATTGTTCTGCCCGACGTCGTGCACAAATGTGTTGCTGCTCCTAAGGCCTGAGGTGTTCGTCTCGCTTGTAAATCTTGTCGGCATATGTACAACCGATAAACAATAAGAAGTTTTCCGCCGAAATATGACGGCGGCGGTAGTACTGGTATAGATCGAACTATAGTTCTGGATTCTTATAAATGTTATAGTTCCAGCACCTGGAGTGTCATCATTTTTTTACCTGGCTATTACTCTAACAAATGAACTATATGCTATGACAACACTACGACATATGCTTGTCAAAAAAGATGCAAAGAGAGCTCGCCTTTAAAGCCTACTATGTATGGGCGACTCCTCTGGTGTTGCAAATGTCCATAGATAACGGTGACTCTTTTCTATGAAGTCGACTGTTTGCTTTTTCGTAAGGCTAATTTTATTAAAATTAAACATTACATGATGTGTACTGGGATTAATAATATGAGGATTAATTATAATGATTCTAATATGTGCTTTTGTCCAAATTTCAAAAAGTAATACTATTTACTATTTTTCTATTATACATGTTTTGAATAAACATTGCGTTTTAATTATAATGTTTCAAAATGCATTACGTATAATAATGGTTCAAAAGGACTAACGACATTATGACCTCAATTATTTTTACAACAATGGCTGTTTTGTAGCCGGGATCCCGAAAGCCTCAAATTTGCATGACATCGCCTCACACCAACGCGATTTGTTTTTGTGAATACATGAACGAATTTTCCCTTTGACATTTTATAATTTTGTATCCGCAAACGATATTAGCTTAGTGGAAAAATTGTACGTATTACAAATAAATTATCACTTTAACCTGCATGTCTGGACGTTATTCATAAAGTTCTAAACACACCTTGTTTAAGTCTTCCAATCTATGTACACTGGACCAGCATAGTAGACCATTCTGATATTTTCTTGTTCAGAGAGGAGACCCAAGCCTAGCAATGGAACAAGAGATTGAAAATAAAATAAATATTTGACTCTTTATAAACATTTGGTTGTTTTAATTTTATATACAATGAAAATTTAAAATCACTAAATGATTTATGTCTAATATATTTTTTTGTTGAGTTCGTGTTGTTAGAGACTAATTTTAAAATGACTACAATTTTCATAGGTATATTACGGATATTATAGATAACATAATGTGAATCACCTTTATTCCATTTCAATATACAATAGTCTGTCCGTCTTTTATAGTCCAATTTGAATGTATTTAATAAAAGGTGAAAATATTTAACAAGTGTTTCACAAACAACAAATACAAGAATTATTCAATACAGAATAAATTTACTGATTTTTATTAGATAATTTTTCATTTTAACATACCCATTAGCGTTAAAAATAATTGATAAATATAAAGAATAAACAATAAATATAAATTAAAAAGAAAAAAAGCTTCACTGTAAAAACACATGACTGCAAAACAATTAAACATACTTCTTGCTATTTGTATCAAAATAGCATTATTTTAATATTATATGTTATTGATAAACGTTAAAATCCTTCTGGAAGCCAAGTAAAAAGATATAAAAACTATACACTTAATCTGTTTGTTACAATTATGCATAAAAATGGTAAAATACTTTATAAAACTATTTAAAAAGTTTTAAATCAAATATTCAAAATTGCTTTAATTCAAGAGTACCGAAATACCTTGCGCATTTTAAGCGTATTAATAGAAAAACCTGGGCTTCACTAAAGGGATCCAGAAAGGCCATATCTCTGCTCACTACATAAATCAAACGTAAATAAAGGAGCTCATAAGCTGTCAACGTAATGCCATTCAGGCGGCCGGGGCGCGTAATATCGCGGAATAAATCACGTTCAGCTAAAATATGCCTCAATACTCACTGTTGAATGCGAAATATAACCGTTTAATGGAATCAAAAAGACTCAACTCGAAAGGTAACGTAAGAAAACCTTACTGGATATTACTTTCTCCAAGAAAAAGCTAAAATCCATCTATCACAAAAAGAGCCTCATTTTGTTATCAAATCTACAATGAATACATATTAACATTTTTATTAGGAATTATATTAATAGATTTATTAAAACTAACGTCGAACAGCGACGTACCACCGCCGTACTCATAACTTATGTTATGTACGAGTAGTTATTCTTGTGTTTTGGTCGAAAAGGTGTGATTGCAGGCATCCAATTTACATATTATTATCGATATCTTTATGTGACCTCACATAGAAATACTAAACACTAATAGAATACTAACACAGACGTATCAAAAAACAAACTTATTTAATTGGAACAGATCAATAATAATATTGTTAAGGTAGTTCACAAAGGCGCATGTAAGCTTTAGTGCAGCACGCTGATCAAATGTGGATTAGTCGACAGCATGCAGGTTTCCACATGATATTTTACTTCACCGTTAGAGCAAATAATAACAAATTTATATTACGCAAATAATTTTGAAATATTATTACCTGTTAGGGATTCTAATCCGGGATTTCTGTGTTCAATTCTGGATCTTAAACACTAGGATATTACTGCAACGGCCTTATAATATATTATAGTTTTCGATATAAATATTTCTTAATGTGCAACTCAAGAAGTAATATACATTCATAATATGTGTATATAATTTTGTAAAAGCCAAATGGCGATTTAATTACTTGGAAAGAAATTTCTACGATACCCTTTGGGTAGAAATTGTAGTAGAAGAAAAACAAATAGTAAGAAGTTACCGGCACGTTCATAAAAATCCTAAAACCTCTTTCTAAACACTACGTGTAACTGATTAAGTTTAGTGGATAAAAATCCCACAACCCGATCTGTCCCCCAAACATAAATGAGATTTTCTCGCATAACAAAAATGAGGTGTACATAGTAACATATAAACATAACATGAATTCGGCCATAAAAAGTGCTATCAAAATAAATAAAACGCAAGTAAATCGCGTGGTTCGAATATCTCCTCGGAATATACTCAATACTATTTACTCTGATATCCTTCCCGTGAAAATCTCTTAGATGCGATCATAAATCGCTTCGGTTGACATAATAGCGTGAAGGGAGCGGCATGTTTGATATAGAAGGTCAGGGTTGTCATTGCAGACTACTTCCTTTAAAATTCAATAATCTACTTCACATGGCAAAATTATATACCAGAAAGAAACAAAAAACGCATTTATATACATACATATAATAAAATTGTAACTGATTGATCTCTGTACATAGCAAATATGTTTAAAAATCCGCATTGGGGTGGCTTTATATACGGAAGAGAACCAGAAACAATGTTTTTTTTAATTTTGTCTGTTTATTTGTAAGTCTGTATGTTTTTGCACGCTAATTTCAGAAACGGCCTATCCGATTTGAATACAGTTTTCAGGATTGTATTGTGATGGACTTCACTTAACATTTTGCGTTTTTTTCATTAAAGATGCTTAACAAGTAAGGAAGTTATGTCAATTTATGTAATACGTTAACGAAGTCGCGGGCAAAACTCGTATTTTACTAAAAAAGTAATACACACACGTATTACAAAAAAAGATGAAAATATATAGTCGCAAAATGTAATGTTAAAATCATGCAGTTATAACAGCAAAAAGGCGCTACATTCGGCTTATCCTGCGAATAACGGCAGCTACTTTTCAACGAAACCTGAAGGTTAAGATACTTACTTAAAAATACGAATGGGTCGCGTCACCAGACAGCCGATAGGCCTTCAATGTCTTGTATATTATTAAATAGAAAATATTTAGATACGATCATAAAACGCTTCAGTTGACATAATAGCGTAAAGGGAGCGTCATGTTTGATACAAAAGGTCAGGGTTGCCAGTACATTAAATACAATAATCTTTTCCATATAAGTGAGAGAATAACAAAAAACAATTTTATTTGCTAATTTCACTTTTAATATTTATGTTTATAATGAAAAAATTATTTTTATTCTTCGTATTATAATTTATTATAATAATGTGAAGTTGAAAAATAATTATATATGAAAAATTGTAACTTCATAAAATATCCAAATTCAATTGTAACAACATAATTGAAACTGCATGTTGCGTTCACTTATAATTACAGGAAGACGAATATTAGATTGTGTAAGATGGAGATTTTACATGGAATTTAAATAAATAATTAAAAGCACAAATGTTACAAACTAAAAAATGAAACAATTTTAATTTCATAAATATTGATAACAAAGAAATTGCATCTTCTGTTTCTTCGATTCTCTCCATAAGAATGATAAATTCTTACAAATCTTTTTATTATACATATAGCTGGTGCTCATGATTTTCTTTTTATTTGCCGATATTTCGAACCAGTTGCATGGCTCGTGGTCACGGCGAAACTGCGGTGGCAGAGGGAAACTGTTGACAGGTATTAGTGATAGATTAATCTACCTACCCTACGTCTAGTTCGCTTTTTTCTTTGCGTTCCTTATCACGCACATTTCATAGCACACACAACACTAATCGTGAGTACCCGTAATGTAATAAAACGATATTAGTATCAAATCAATGATATTAGTATTAAATCGTATCTTACAAATCTATTTTTATTTATGTCTGTTTTCTTTTATTGTGAAAGAGTATACGGTAACGGGCATGCAGGCCACCTGATGTTAAGTGGTCACTGCGGCCCTTGGACAACTACGTCCAATCTCAAATAGAACATAAGTTCTATTTAAGGATGGACGCGGATGCGTTCCTACTCTTGAGGACTAAGATGGTCTCCTCCAATAACGTGTATCCGGCAACCACACCTCCCCAACCGAAACATGAAGAACGTATTGCTTTTCGGCGGGTTATGAGGGTGGCGGTGGTGCCGCCCCGAGCGAGCTCTAACGGCTCTACCACCTTTCAAAGGTATGTGTATATCACTCAATTCTGGTTTTAACTTAAGTCCCATATAAAATTTCATCCCTATTTTTTCCACTCTTAGGTGCGGTAGGTACTCTTCAAATTTAAATTGAACCAATCGAATAAATATAGCTTCCAAATAAAAAAGCTTAACATATGGAATAGTTGTGTTTCTATGTAATTTTTTTAATATAAACTAATTGTGAACGTTTTCCTTTTTTGATAAATCGGTTGAAAAATAAGCAAAAGTACTCTTGCTTGCTTAGTAGCGAAAATGGATTACTCGGGCTTACGATTATTGTTATAATGTCAGAAAAATCATGCCAACAAACAGAGTTAGATACACAAAAACAATGTATGTCTAAGATGTTCCTCTGTGATAGATCTAATAAACTGTATGACCGCTTTAAATAAAATTCAGTAAAGATACTCCAAGTGAGATGAATATCAGTTAACTAATCAGATACTTCAAGCTCGACGCAAAGCAACACAAACGCGAAATGTAGGCATATATTTTGCTACCCGTGTAAAGCCAGGCCTATGTTATATATGTATAATACTATAGGTATGTACATACTTCAATATATGTACATTAAAATATATATTCAATATAAGATATGCAAACATGGTGTGCGAAGAGGAAACTTAACGGCGTTTTCTATTTGTTAACGCTTCAATTTTACTTCCCATAAGGCTTCATTCTAGGTGTGGCTTATACAAATCGATTCTAAACGGGTAACCTGCAAAAAGATCAATACGAAGCTGTTTTATAAAAATACTTTACAAGCGCAAAAGATGCTATCGGCAAAATGAAGTGCTTTGTGAAAATGAACCGAAGATAATACATATTTCGCAAGTAACTCCAAGAACGCTCCATTGATCAAAAGTTATTGGCCTTACAATAATTCGGATATTATTCCCCGTTTTTCATCGTCGAGCGAAGATATCATAAAATACTCATCTGCCACTTTACGTTTTCCGTTTTTTGACGTTCATTGTTATGGCCAAATATTTTTATGGATACAATGTAATCTAATATGATACAATGAAAAAGCACTCAACAAATAATTTGATTGTAAAGGTATCTCTTGACAATATCATGCATTCTTTTACCGTTATATCCTCAAACCCATAACTTTAGCAGATACAGGGAAACTTCCTGGGCATTATTATATCGTCGATGGAAAACGTCCGTAGATGCGCCCTAGGCGAAGAATGACTAGTAACTTGTGACGGCAAACGGCATGTCGCTCTCTTATCCCAATATGGTCTTTCTCCCTCCACCACAGGGATTCTTATCTTATCTTATCATACTTATCTTAATTTATAATCATTCAGTTTTTCGTAAAAATCAATTTCATTAGACAAATTATGTATTTATTTAGCAAATTATGTTTTTTTATTCACTCCAAATTAAATTATTGGTTATATTAAATTTGAAACTCCCTAAAAGGTAATCACATTTACCACGTTTTGCATGATAACCACATTTTCTTTTACCTCAATTATTCATTATTTCTTTAATAATGCCTATTGAAAGTATAATATAATGCTCTCACAAAAGACGCGTGTCGGGCAAACTTAGACCTTTAGACATTAGCAGTTACGCCCGCATTGTCTAGCTTACTTAGTAGTTTTAATGAAACCCACATCGTACTCACGTCAAATGTAAAGAAAGGCGGTTTTATTCAACTATTATTCTCCAAAAATTTACGTTCTCACACGAAATTAATCGTTCAGTGATGATTTTGGTTGTAGAGAATTGGGTTTCAGGCAATATACAGCGTTCGGAATTCAGGACACGATTCAAATTAAGTGATAAAGCGTTGGACACGCGGCTCGGTAATACTGTAACTTGTTGAGGAACGTGCCTTTGCAGTACAACAGTACAGCTACAATGATATTATTCAGCAAAATACATTGTAGCAATTATTCAAATAAAGTATTTTGTAAAGCAGCGATGATTTAGTGGTAAGATTCCCTTTATGCACAGGCAATAAGGTCCAATAACTTATGTTCCAAATCATGTACGTAGGTATTTGACATTAATTATAAACGGATTTCGTGACGAAGGAAAATATCGCGAGAAAACTTGCATACTCGGGAGTTTTTAAAGTTGTTTGCAGTCCGTATTGAACCATCGTAGACTGTGGTCGAACGTTCTCATTCTGAGACGAGACAAATACTCTTCAATGCAAAGTAGTGAGAACAAATTATGTTAAAACTGAAGGAAACTAAACTTTTCCATCATAATTACATTTTAAATAGAGATAACAAATTGACTTCATTAATTATTTTTCGATGTACAATGTTAAGTACCGGATAACTAGCCAACATTTGTATAGACCCAGCTGTAAACTGTAACCGAATTAGTTTAACTTTGTTAGTCATTTACTATCTTTATAAGCTACTTTGTGAGGATGTTAGCTAGCAAAGAATACTTTGTTTCACTCCTTCCACTAGCCGTGAAATCCCATGCTTACTTCACTTTAAAGTACGTAACTTCATAGCTAACAAGTGAGTTGTTTAGTGTTGTTACGAAATGGTGACGTGAGTGCAAGAACTCTTGAAAAAAGGTTTATGAGAATTGTGAAGAGAAACTTTACTCGGCGGGAGAAACTCATTAGTGAGTTTGAGTTTTGTCTTGTTTATTTATTTATATCCATCGAAAATATTTAAGTAATAGCTTCTATTCCTGACTTTGCCTTCACAGAAGTCGATATAACAATACGTTTATAGAAAATTAAAAAAATCCGTCAATATTCCGTTCCTTAGTGTTCACTTATGCTATTTAGAAAATTTCAGAACTCTTAGTTCAGCGGTTTCGGCTAACGTTGATATTTAGGTAAACGTTCTATCACAAAAACCTTAATATGGTTCTTCATATATACACAATTCATGAATTTTAACTACTGTTACGTAATTTACTAACTTTAGCTCTAACACAGTTATTATATTGTACTGGCATAGCATTGACCTCAATTAACTCGGCACGAAATATATGCCTTTGGGACATTTTGTAGTGTAAATATTTCTTGCATTTTTGTTTGATTGTATACGACCCTGATAACTAAAAATATGGTACATAAAAAAAATTAATGGATATAAAAGTACTCGTACTACCGGTGTTTATAACATAAATACAGATAATTTTTACTAAATATTTTTACATTACAACAAAAAAGCTAACGAGTGTACAGTAACCAGATGTTAAGAGGTCGCTGCATTTCATGGATACCACATTCGACCTCAAACAGAACTGAATTCCTGTCTGATGTGCGATGTGAACTATTTCAATGTGACTTTTATGCGATGCTACATCTAATAGCTAACATAGTTACTCCATTCGTATCCATCGTATAAATTCTAATCAAACTAATCCATAACTATTCCTTATCTGGTTAAAGGCATGTATTTATGACCAACAACGAGAAAATTATTCGTGTTAGTATCAATGAAATAGCTATAAACCACTAATGCCAGCAATTACGTTAAGTTACCATTTTCTATCAGTGAGCACGCGTCGATGTTTAGAGTCTTCTATAAATATATCGCTATTATTCCCTTTCTATTGTCATAAACGCAGTCCGATGAGATAATATCGAATCGTATAAAAAACGATCACGTACCGAACACCAAATTCATAATCGACAATTCGGGGTAACCCAAAGAAATTTGTAAGGGATAACGCGGGAACTGAAGGTGTTTATGATTTTATGATACTCCTCTATTCTCGAATATGGCATCGTACAATAACGGCAAAGTGTTACAGCCCCCGATGAGGAAAAAATGTCGTATACACGTCTCCCTCGTACAGTATAAGAGCTAATGACATTTACCTTAATAACGAGAACATGTGATGTTGACGTCTCACCTTAATACTGTTCTTTGTACTCACGTATATTTTAAGCGCAGTTACGTCTGTCCAATAAGGAGTTTTTAACTTCTTCTCTACGTCAATCTTACTCTACAATTGTATTTTTGAATGAGTTTGCTAGTGGTTCTAAAGATGGGAGAACTATAGTTCGAACGGGTAGGTACCACCGCCGCCCACATAATCTACCATAAAGCTTTACTTGTTTCGGTTGGAGAGGTGCGGTTGCCGGCTACATCTTGAAGGGAGACGAACATCGTAGTCCTCAGAAGTAGCAACGCATCTACTTTCGAGCTCAGATAGGATTTCGGTCGTGTTTGTGGTTGTACGTGGATGTTTATGGGCTGCGACTACTTAACATCAGTTACTACTCTTCTCACATAGTAAAGTTCCAGAACAAATTATTATAAATACATTATATATAAAGTGTCTAGATAGACATTTGTCATTTAAATTATGGAGTCTAAAAGTTCTATTATAGAAAAGTACCGGTAAAACGGAAAGTTTTTTAAGTGAAAGTATTAAAAATTCTATTTGTTTATTTAAAGATCACAGAGATTAAAATTAGATTGTATATAAATAGATGGAGCAAGGGCCTAGAGTTACGAGATCGAAAAGTATGCAAATGAGTTTAACAGCAATTTTATGTCGCCCTGTGACGTTCGCCCGCAACAATACAACTAACACTGTCTATAGGTCGAAGAACTATATTCAGAGAGGGGAGGTATCATCCCTACTCTCATGCTCCGCTGCGAAACAACTTATGACTTTCGATTAGAAACATACGGTAGCCAGGTACAACCACAAACAAGATTATTTTGGCAGTGGTACCTTCCCAATAAGACTACATAAACTAAAAATCATCACATCAGACATATTGTATGTTTTATCCTGAAGATAATCTTAGCGTCCCATATTCAAACTTGATCTACGTTTTAAACAGGTAAAATACTAACGGATGTTAATTTGAAACAGATAAAGTCGCAGGCGAATGTAAGGATAAATAATAAAAGGTATGGAGGCTGTTGTATAGCTACCTTAGTATTTATATTAATAAGCTCAGAGACGCACGTATCATATACATATAAGGAGTCTTAATTAAATTGGGACACGGGGAGACTTAATGTTGGGGATGATATTATATGGTTTGGAAATAATTATTTGAGAGAATCCCGTGTAAAAGTGGTGAATTTCTGTGGAGTAAAGAAATTTTGTTGAAGCAAAATTGTGAATGCCAACAGTACTTTCTATAGCCGATATAGTTCTCCAACTTTAAAAGTGAGAGAACTATATCGACCGGGGTGGTACCACCGCCGCCCTCATAATCCGCTGTAAAGCATTAATTGTACATCGGTTGGAGAAGTACGGTTGCCAGCTACTATTTGAAGCGAAACAACTATATTAGTCTTCAGGAGCAGCAACGTATCTACGTTCGAGCTCAGATAGCATTTCAGTCGTGTTTGTGGTTGTACCTGGATGTCTATGGGCTGCGACTACTTTACATCAGACAGTTTGCATGATCGTTTGCTACTCTTTTTATATAAAAAATACTAGCATGATCTAGTGTTGGATGTGGTTCTCGCTCCATAAGTGGAAATTACTGTACCCTACCCTCTCACATTACTCCAACACGTATCATAGGTATCATGCAGATGGCTATACGGTTTAGTAGCCACCCGTTTGTCTGATGTTTTCAAATGCCTGGTTTGAATAGCTGATGTGACAAGTTTTAACGGTATTTACCGATAACAATCACGACGATTGACATGTCAAAGCATAAAAGTACGTATGATATTTTGCCACTAACAGGCAGCCATGCAAAACCCAACAGCGCCTGATTGTGCTTAACTTAACTAGCCAGTTAAATTTACAATGTATTTTGAAGTGTATTCCATTAATTAATAATAAAACAAACAGTTAAAAATTTAAGAAGTTTCCCAAACAATACACTTGCCTCTTTCTATGTTTTTTTCTTTTTGCTTTAATGTTCATTTATCTGTAGTTCATATTCGTAAAATTGTGTCATTCATATACGCGTTAAGCTTGGCATAAATAGTACAAACTAAAACAACAAATAAATGATGATGAAGCGAATGAAAAACAATATAGTTTTGAGTAAATACACAAATATATATTGCCTTGTAACATAGAACCTCTTGCAGGATTATGCCTTCGTAATGCGCGGAGAAGCAATTCTTGTATTTCGGTTGGAGAGTGAGATCCATCTTAATTTTCAAGAGTAGCAATGCATCTACGTAGAACGTATGTTAGAAGGAAGGGAAACCGCGAGGAAGGAATCCTGTTTTGTTTCAGGTTGAAGGTGGATATCCACGAGTTGCAGCCAGTGCTAAATATTGGGAATCTCGCACGCCTCTTTTCTATAGGTATCATAAACATAAAAACCTCTCACTGTTGTCCGACTCACTCTTAGTCGATTATTTTATAAATAAAATACTTCAAAGGAATGCTTACAATATAATACGTTCTCAGCTCTGTTTAATACTTATTTCAGCCTGTCATTTTACTAATGAAGCTATTAATGTTATTTACGATTTTTATTCCTTTTACTTAAAATGCTACAATGGTATCGCAATATGAAATGTACGACTAAATAAATTAAAGCCAGATAGAAAATCAATATTGTTCATTAAACAATAACACGGTAATTACAAAGTACACACGACAGGAAAATAATTAGAAGGCTCAACATTAAAGCACTTTGCGTTTTAGTTTTAAGTTAAAAGACTTTTATATGAACTTTGTGAAAGATAATTGGTAGGTAAAAATATGCCTTTCAAACGAGACATTAAAAGTTTAAGTTTCCATATGTAGAATACATTATAATAATGTCAATACGGAGATACTTTGAAGTATAAAACAATTTTAATTACTTAATTACTATTTAGTACATGCTAACCACATGCTATTTATTCCTTCTAAAACTCTTAAAAAATAATGACATACGAAAATTAAAGGATGGAAACGTTGGAATTGAAAAAACTACACGCAACATGCTATGAGCTCAAAAAAGATAATCCATAAGCAAGCGATATAAAATTTGATTGGTGAAAACAATAAATTTTATCGACTTAACCTGTAAGATCATGAAAATGTAAAAGGTTCTTTGTGACCCCAGTCGGGCGAGGGGCGAGCGGTCGTGAATGCGACTGAACCACCGAGCAGCGTGGCTCAGTCGAGTAGTCGCTGCCGATGCGTATGGACGTCTCTCCCGTCATATCGAATTTGCGCTACGTGTTACGTGTACCTTGGGTTCAAACGTTTTTAGCTACTGTAATTAGTCCGTGTGTGTTGAGTGATTAAAAGTTTCTCCAATGCGAGAAAGGAAGTCTGTGAAATGTGATGAGACTGCGTGATTATAAATTAAATTGAAGAGGATGTATGTCTTATTGGCAGTTCTCAGCGTACTTATTAAAGGTATTACGATTGTTTTTTGTATCGAAATATTTCTTAGGTTCCTAGTTCGATGAGCTGTTTTTACATAATTAAATATAGTAAATCAATAACTAAATTAAATTAATCATTTTAACGTGATATATCATTATAAAATAGTGTTTATGTTTATAAAACCAATGAATAACAGATATGTATGTAAAATAAAAAAAGTTCTATTAAATTTACATTTCAAGTATTCTATTTTATTGGACTCATAAATCGTTAGAGAAAAGTTAAATGATTTAATGTTTTGCAATTTTCATGCATAACGAGTCTATTGTTGGGCGCCAGTAAAGTTACCATTTGTTGATTGAAGTGTAAAGGAAAATAAAAAAAAATATTTTTAAAAGTTTTTATAAAATGTGTTCTTATAATAGCGTACTTATTTACTCGATTTAATTTACCTAATCATTTAATACACTAATAGTAAGAGATAAAGTAATTAATTAGACATTACAATAATATTTATTAGAAAAGTATAACATTAGGATTTAAACATTAAGAACAATCCGTTCCTAATATCGATTAATAAAAATTATAAGAAATAAGTATCAATCGGAAAATTAACAATTTATAAATAATTTAACAAAATTAACATTGCAAATGTGCAAAGGTTTTTTACATCTGATTTATATTCGTAAGTATCTGTTGCGATTTTATTCACATGGGCATGAATTTCCGGGTTTTAATCTATTAATTTAATTTCTTACAGCAAAAGGTTTCCACATACTCACACTCATAATTTTCTAATATTTTTTTTATGTATGGATCAATTGAAATGTAATGAACACCAAACTTTAGTGAATCTAATTGCAATAAATTAGTGAAAACTGCATTGAAAGCACTTATTCTGTTTCTGAGATTAGCACGCACAAACACACAGACAAACACGAAAAACAAAACTCTTATAACTTTGTTTTGGGTTCTATCGTGTTAATAAAGGGTAGGGCCCTTTTAATAGTTTTTCTCGTAAGTCTACCATGCACAAACAGCGATCAGTTACAATTTTATTATTTGTATAGAATATAGATCAGATATCTGTGCTCTTAATACCTTTACGCATTTCTTTGTTACCCTACCCAATAAACATTTCGTTCTAGACAGAACGTTTCTTTTGAGTTATCTTTGAATAGCTAGCGAGCTTTGACAAACATTTTCAAAGATAACAAAACCCTTTTTCTTGTGGAACTTTTGTCTGATTTAAGTTTATTCCGGATCAACTAATCTAGAATTTAATATAAGATTTTTATGTTAACATAAGATTGTTAGTAGTAGTGTTAGTGTAAAAACACTAACACTACTACTAACAATCTATATATGTACATAAAAATCCCGAAAAAAACTAAACAAAACTAGAGTAATTTTGTATGGAAGTGGAAATTATTATTAATTAATTTCGAATGGCGTGCGTTCAAATCAATTTAAGGCGGTACGAATTTCGTGGGGTCATCTAGTAGAAATAAAACTAGTTTTTGAGACCAATTTGACTTTCTATTATCAAAGCTCGGTTCTAAACTTAATATAGCTACGTTAATTTTACCACTATCCTGCTTCAACATTAGACCCTCAAAGGCACCATCTACACTGCTATCTACAATTAGATAAGTTTTATAATAACACATAATTTTATTATCATCTAAGATACATGAGCTTGCCAATTTTCGAGATAATTAGATGTAACATGTGCTTATAAATAGAATGAAAACTTTAAACATGGAAATGTTACATATATTTATAAATCGTAGTACAAACATTGAAGAAGTAGGAGAAGTAGAAGAATGAAAATAACAAATTCACTATACTTGTTTCAAACAAAATATCATTGTTTTTTTATTCTATAAATAATTGAAAAAAAAAACAAATTTGTGTAATCAAATGAGAATAATTTTCAGTTTTTACGTTTTAATTTATATAATAATTGGTCATCAATCTATGTAAATAATTTCTATAAGCTTCGTGTTATTAAGAAATAACCTGTAGATATCAGAAATTTGAACTTAAAACTATTTTGTGTTTGATTTTTAATAGTACGGTCTGAGTTATTTAAATCTGTCTGAAGTAACGCTGAGTTGGCCTTTGCATGTCACATTTTTTAACCAGTGTAGACAAAAGAAAATAACCCCCTAAAACGTTAAATTCTCATCTAAATACAGTGATTGAATTTAAACAGACCTGTAGACTTAGACTAGAGCAGGTTAATTAAACAAAGTGTTTCTGTGGGCTACAAATAACATACCTTTTTGTATATATTTATTACAAACAAGCAAGCTAATTGCAACGTTTACGTACATGAGTTGGTTGAAAGTCCCACAAATTTAATATAATGAGATTTATTATATTATTTTACACCTCATAATGAAGTTTATTGGCAAATTAATAATTTATTTTGTTTTGTTACTTGTACCTATATTTATATGTAAGTACGATCTTGCTTTTTTTTTAGAGTATTTGAAGATTTATCGATTTTATTGTTCTGTCATTTATTTAATAATTTATTGGAATCAAGTTTAACACGGCAACATGAGATTAATTCAATCTTTTATATTTTACTTCCACTTCAGTATTTCAATAACTCAGTTAATTATATTTTCAATGAATAATAAATAACCTTATTATTTGCGCCGACCTGGATTCAAATTACATTTTATTATAATAATACTTCATAAATCTCAACTCAATAACCTAAGTTTTTTATACACACACGCAGTTAAAAGTTAAACTACCTTGAAGTATGTATAATAAATCTCTTGAAATTGGTAGCAGGAAACGAGATTACTTTTTAAAGTCTGTTAAATTCCGTGCCACACGACCAATATACGGTGAGTAATTTTGAACTTTTGCGTGTAGTCAGTAAAGAAATGTACGCTTATAAAAATTACGATAAAATTTAGCATTTTTAGTAATCTCGCTTAATTAATGTGCAACTTCCATTCCAAGCTATATTTTTTATGTAATTGAACCTCTTCATGTGCACTTGCAATTGCCTCTGAACTGCTGGTCATGTAATGAAGTAGAACATGGTACATACCTGAACTTGATCGTAAATGACCACATTTACGACCAAGTTCAGGTAGCAGTATCAACTCTTGAAAACTATTTTATGTGTAAAGGGTACCAAACGAGCATGAAATCTATCTGATATTGAGTAGTCGCTCCCGCCTATACACATACAACAACAAACTATGGAATTCTTATATGAGGTCATACATCGCTTTGCTACTCGTGAGGCCTGACATGGTCGTCTCGCTTCTAAGGGAAGCCGACAATCGTATTTTTCCAAATAAATTGCAAAAGATACTTCACCTGGATTATCAAGCTGTCGATGGTATTTCCCTGATCAGAATATAGTGTTTCATTTTTCAAAGTACCCCCTAAGTAAGTCCCTACTTCCCTACCCCTAGTAAATACAAACAAGAATTCAACGCTGCAATATTGATGTACTCTATGTAGGTATCAGGTGCGCTGCATTATGTAACTATTTCCAATACAATATCATCTTGGGCAATCAATCTTGATCCAATGTAACTTAGATTAGAAACTGGTCCGTTAGTCCAACTTATTAACTGATATCAGTGTCTTAAACCATAATTATCAATCCAAAAAAGAGTCTTTGTCTGTATTTCCGAAGAGAGAAGAGTTTACAGGGGTGAGATCTACTGATTTTTGTCCCGAAAATTTCTAGGGTTGTGCTTGACAAATGAAATCCCATTTGTGTCCTTAGTCAAAAACATCGCACAGAAAACAAAATTTGTGTGGAACTAGCCAAAAAATCTTTTAACATGACGCATCTATTTGCACGCTTTGACGGTAATACTTATTTACAAATCGGGTGTATAGGGTTGTTAAGTGGTAGTGGTATACATAGCGTGACGTCAAACGGAATGACGCTCTATTGTCATTATGGCAACTACGCCATTTCTCTCTATTCAATTGCGTATAGGTGCCTGTTAATAGTATCTTCGTTTCATAATAGGTTTGCGATATTTAGGTAGGGATTTGACATGATGGAATAATTTTACTATTCATACATGTACATGTTTATTGTGTCATTCATTATGTTTTCCGTTTGCACGTACCTATCCAAATTATCTAGTTCCTAGAAATTTTGAGAGCAATTTTTAAAATTCGGCGAATGTCCAAATTTTCGCTGAAATTATTCCAGGTTAAAATCCAAAGTTGGTCCGATTTTACTGAAAATCACGGCAGGCTAACGCAACGCATAAAAATTGAGGCTTCAGCCGAAAAGCTTGCTATTTAAGATTCATTTTATTTTGGCTGTTTAAAAAGCTATCCATCGGGTTAACGTCATAAAAATTTAAGGCACGTGAGGAAAGATTACTGAATTGAATAACTAAACAATGTGATTTCTCTCTATATATTTTTTCAAGCTCCTTGTCATGAGGTTAATTGCTTATAAGAAACTTGCTTATATTCCTTGGTACACCAGACCAAGACATTAATTATTTTATTTGAAGTTTAAATCTTAGTATATATGTATATATATTAAATTTTATTTAAAAAATCTTTGTGTTCAATTTTGGTTAGTGTCACTATCATTCAGCGTTATAGCCAATTAGGCCATTATTATTGTAATTTGAGGTGCAGTTGTAGCAGGGAATTATCACCGCCACCCTCATAATTAGTTGTAGGGCTGTTCCTTGGTTACTTTGGAGGAGGTTGTCAGCAACACTTCTTATATAACGTAGGCTACTTAGTCCTGGAGGATGTCAACGTACATCTCATAGGACTTCGTTCCTATTTAAAGTTGGATGTAGATTGGCTACACTGACCACTTACATCACGTGCCCTGCACCCTCATTTGCTACTTTTCAAACATAATAAATACATATTTCTATGATTTATCTGTACCTACGTACAATATTTATAAAGCCTTCAACTTGGAGCTTCCAGAATTAAACTGTTCAAGTTTGTTAGGTACGTCTTAGCGAGCTGCTACGTCTGAGTTACTCACTTTAAATGACTGTTCTGTGTTCAGTCCAGTCTATTCAAATCCTTAGGGGAATCACGAAGATAGAAATATTCACACAACAGATCTTCCTGTCATCACTCCTGGAGTTTGAGCACCAACATTTATTACACAGAATGCGCATATATTGTAGTTGTTTATTCTCTTGTGTTAGAAATAATATAGTTTGTTACTTTGTTTATGCCATTTGTGGAAACAAACTTCAACTATACTATTAGAATGAAATGTTGAATATAATTTACGGAACTCGTATTCCATTGCTTCTTAAGTTTATTATTGCACATTTGTTGTTATTAACGGTATAAGTCTTAACGCAAACAACTATGATCGGGTTGAATATATTGCAATCAGATCATGAATATATGTTACAAAAAATATTAGTTTCAAATGAAGTTAGATACTGGGACAAACCTTACGTGTAATGCTTAAGTGTAAAACAACTGACTGTGATATAAAAATAAAAAGTAATATATTGCAAAATAATCCCACATTTACTTGTGTATATGCCGCCTGCGCGGATGGCCTTATTATATGAATTTTAGTCTCATTAGGTGTCAGCGGGAACAAGCGTAAGCTCTTGTATTTTTTCGAAAAAATAAACAGAAATTAAGTGTCTTGCTTAGGAATGTGCATAATATATTTCTTCATGATGTTTTCTAAACGGCATTCAATGTTTTTATAGATATGAGTCCTCTATAGATCCATACTTGGCCAGCATTAGGAACTTGAAACTTTGTGAACGAATACCATGATTTAAGTGACGAACAGACAAGGATAGAAAGAAATATTTTGTCTAACATGTGTTCTTAAAATTGGTCAAATATTGATAGCAAATAGTCTCATTTCACCTCCTACATACAAAAAAAACAGAAACAAACGTGAGAAAATAAAAATGTGAAAAAACTTCAATTTAAAATACTTACATCAAAATTGCTCTTGTAAAAGTACCTAAACATAAAATTCCAAATTGCGTTTCTCGTGAGCTAATATTCCTCCTATATATTTTCCTTTCAGTAAATTATAATCTAATCTTTATCTCGGGCCACAACGGCTTATTTCATTTCAGCGCTAGAACTTTAGATAGATAAGAGGCTCAAAGGATTCCTTTGATCGGTCCTTTGTAATTGTTTCAGAGTCATTGCTACTAAGAATAGTTCGAGTTTCGGTGCCGTCATATCGAGTGAGAGGTCAACCTACACAATTGGACTGTAACTACGAACTGGGTGACGACACATTGTATTCAGTAAAATGGTACAGAGACAACGAAGAGTTTTATCGATATATGCCGAAATTTGACCCCCCCAAACACGCCTACAAGTTGGAAGGAGTTAAAGTTGATGTGAGTATCTCGTACACTAATTAGAGGAACACGTAAACTCATAAAAAAACGTGAGTCCCTTAAATGCTTTGTGCTAATATTTTTTGGATATAAATATAAACGAATCCATAAATGAATGACAAAGTTAATAATCATTTGAGTTTAAACTATGAAATTCTTACTGAGATTTTACATCTGTAGATCTTTACGGCTTCCATTACTTTTTACTTACTAATTTATGGCAAATGTAGAAAGAAGCACTATAAAATTGATTGTGTTTTCATTCTTTCGTACGTACAAAAATCACTATATGTACAAGACCCGTTGCAAATGTGCTACAAACAACAAATCGCTCTCGTAAAGCTCGTAGTAGGAAAGTACTCTCAGAAAATATTGGCAAAAGATCGCAAAAGGAAATGAGCCGCAGCACAAACAATACACGCAGCGCTCCACTGCCGAGTGGTTGACGAACAGCTGCCGCCTTTGTGTACGGATTTGTTAAATAAAATACATGCAAAAATAACGTTTTAATTTCGGCCGTAAATCAGCGGTGACAGTTCTTTGTTGAATTCAAAGATTGTGATAAGTCAGAGGAAAATATGCCTGTATATTTTTGAGATTTTTTGACGTGCGAATGCTGTGGTTTCTATCCGATTGGTTGCTTCAATTTCTTTCTTTTCACAGCAATATAAAACTACTATATTGTAGTTTAAAAAGCATAATCAGGTGTTAGTAACAAAGATAGACTTCAGGAGTAGAAAATGGGTGTGATCGACTTCAATAGTACTACAGCCTTCGTCCTCGAGATTAGTCACCAGAAAAAACAAATTCGAACCACATGCAGTAATGCATAGATGCTACCACTCACTATTTTATCTGGAGTTTTTTCCGATGCTATCGTATAATTATTTATTATAGAACTTTACTTAGGTAAGTTCGCTTAATCATTAATTAGGAGTCCTATTCTATATCAAAATCGACTTTGGGCGGCGCTGGATGCTATGAACTTGTTTGCTACGCCAATGCTTAAAAAACGCATTGAACCTAATTTGAAATTCAGTCATGTAGGTCTCAATAGATGTAAGTTCAGTCTCCAAATCAGATTTCTTTTACTTTGCATTTCTCTGTTACTTTCAAATTTCACCTGTTTCCCAACGCCCTACTCCGCTAAAACGTACAGTCGCAAAAGGAAGAATGTTCGGGGAAATATTGGCACAAGATTGGAAAAGGAAGTGCTGTTGAGTAAACACCTGCAACTATTCCGGTCACATGTTTGTTCAGACAATTCTGTTTTACTTTTACATGAAAATAACGCTTGAGTGTTAGAAAATTAAGTAGTTAAAGGATAATCGAAATTTCCAGACTGTCATACCGGAGACCGAGATTCAAATCTCTATTTCTTCTCTGGTTTTCTAAGTTACGTATTTAATATTCATTAATGATTACTTGTGTTTATGATGAACGTAAACATTGCGAAAAACCTGCATTTCTAAAACTTTTATATATAGTCCATAGTTGTTTTGGAAGTCTAACCGTTCATATTTGGCTAGCGATCTGGACTGTATACTAATCATTCTCATCCTAAGAGATGACCCGTGGCCAACAACAGGTATTATGGGTTGATGATTACCACTGAAAATCATTATAATGCCTTCATATATATGTAAGAAATTGTTAGGGTTTAATAAAAGTTTAATTTTTTTAACGCCAAATAATGTCATATTTTTTCATAAAACTCTCAATGTTAAACGATATCTATCAATAAATTATTTCCGTTAAAGTTAAAAGGACTATGAGGATGGTATTTTCAAAACAATATTAATAAAAGGTGAACTATATCTTACGAATATCGATAATAAACAAACCTAAATATTATTTCTTCTTAATATTTCGCTCAGATCCAAGATGTCCAATATCATTAATATGCATGATATCCGTCCTGTATTTGTATAAGCAAGTAACAACGGCGTCCAGATGGATTTAAGAATAAATTTCCCATGGGCCCTATTTCTGAATGTTACCGTTGTTTATTTCCGTATCTAAATATAATTATATTCCGTTTGTGCAGTCTTTATTTCATCATTCATCATAACCATCCCACTGCAGGGCAAGTATCTTCATTCAGTTGTTGGGTCATAGACCACTTGATAACTTAATGGAAAACTAAGTTGTCCACGTTCGCTTACAATTTTTTCTCTGACCCTCAAAGTAACGTATTTTCGAAGGCTGTATAACTATAAAAAATCAGAGGACTTATGTTTTATGTTAGGTAGTATGTACATGCCATGTTACCCCTGAAGACTAAAATCGCTTCGATTGTAAGTATAGCCGGCAACCGCACTTCTTTAACCGAAACACAAGAATTGGTACACGGCGAATTTTGGAAATTGTGATCTGTATAAAACCACCTAGCAAATAATGCTATTTTTTCTTCGTGAGATTATTTTCCTATGTGGACTTAGTTACAAAGGACTGTGAGTGACAGTTTATTTGATTTCATATAAAATGAGTGACCACCTAACTGTAATAATATTTTACTAACCCTTTCCGAATTTTCTATTACCGACTATATATTTAAGCCTTTATTGTTTCATATATCCTAGGAATTTCTCATTATTGTTCATGTAATGAAAATGGGCGGCCATTGTAATCTATACCAATATTATTACTCTATCGTTTAGATAAAATCTCTGTGTAATCATATTTTGCTTTAATCTGCCAAAGGGAACGCAAATAGTAATATAAATTATATAAAAGCATACATTTATTCAAATATCATAACTAAGTCTGCAAACTGTAGCTAAACATAAATTTGAAATATTGCCTGCAAAGGCACACTTAACTATTTTTTTTTGTAAGATGGAACAACCTTGGACACTATTCCTAATTAATATACCGTGAAAATACATCCTGTGTTGAGGCAAGAGATTCTCTGAGCATAAAATTTAAGGTGTATTAAATCAGTCTTTCTTGCGTTAAAGAAAATCTAGTCTAGAGAAATCTATTTTACCGAGAAATAAATTAATTAAACTGAATAAATCATGAGACAAAAATAAAAGTAGGGTACCGTTTCATATGAATTTAATAAAGATTGCACGTTTTAAAAGAAACGTACATACGTTAAACTGAGAACAAAAGCCAGTATTTTATATTACGAATATAAAACGGGATCCAATCAAAAGCAGAGCAATAAAAGAAACTGAATGCTTATTCAATGTCGATCTATTGCAGATTGGTGATCAGAAACGTGTCGTTCCATGTCACAATGACAACTTGGATCTCTTTACTGAATGTGACTACGGAATGTCGTATATTTTGTTCTAAAAAATGTAAACGAATATTTTGTTGAATAAACTCCGTGTTATTATTTTAATATTTGATCTAACATGCATACTATTTGTATTACGAAAACACCAATTACAATTCATTACAGCATTTTTTATCAACCTATTATTTTAAAAATTTAAAATATATTTATGGTATGTATTATGTATTCTACAAAGAAAAAAAACAACGTTATAATATCGTCACCTTCTAAAGAGTTGTAATGAAATTTTCACCAACATGGACCACGATTTTCAATAAATACATCTTTTAGCATGAAAGCAATTTATTATAATTTATACGAATTAGTAAATTGTGTATTACTGCACATGTTTAATTGAAAGATAAGTAAATTTATATAAGTTGCCTTTATATGATTAATAAATGACTCATTCTACACTTCTAGCTGAGCCCATGTAGTTTATGCCACAGACACATACAGAGATAAACATCTAAACATAGAACAGAAAGGTAAATTCATAATTTAAGATGTCTGTTAGGTCTGGAATCGAATCTGAAACCCTACTATGCCTCTGACCAAACGAAATTCGTAATCATACATGCGAACGGAACATGTATAACATACTGTATATTAGATAAAGGAGTAATAAATTAGGCGCAATAAAATCGGCTTAGTGACAAAAGGGCAAAGGAATAACGCTGATAAATAGATGTGATGCGTAGGAGTCCGTGGTGACGGCTGTCGCATGTAGGCACAGATAATTTGATAACAAATGAATATAATTAAATTCGAGTTAAATTGGAAACAAACTTCAAGTGGATAAATATGGGAAAGTATTATTATTTAAAGTCTGGCGTAGTAGTTATGCCGACGCAGTCGACTTTCAAACTACTAGAATTTTAAGCTTCTTACGAACCTACCTACTTTTCAAACTAAGATTACTTGGAAACTAATTCAGTTGCTGGAGAATCATTACAGACATTTCAATTTTACATAAACGACTTAAAAACTGTACAGAAACACTGGCTGAAAATGTAACTTTAGTAATTAGATATTTTATTAAATGGAAGCATTTTTGCTGGACTTGTATTATATATACTTTTCGAAAATAATTTTCAAAATCGATGATAATTATGTCGATGACAATTATGTCGATGACTATTAATATTTTTACATATAGTGGAATAATATTTAAGTATTACTTTCAATACAAAACATTTGTATTACTTTCATATATTGTCTAAAACGGAATTACATTTCCTTTTATAAGTACTATTGTAGGGAACAACATATGCTTCCATGCGGACGATTATCGCTCCCTACAATACTTTGGAGTCTTCGATAGTAACAACAAAGGCAAATGAAATATAACAAGTTTAAAACAAGAAACAGATTGCATATAAATGAGCGTGTCGAATTTCATAAATTTAAACAAAGTTTGAACTTTGTTACAATCCTAGGTCTCAGAAGTGGCAAAGCATCTAAATACAACCCCAGAGAGAATTTCATTCTTGTTTAAGGTTAGACACGGCTGTCTATAGGCAGCAGAGATCATTTAACAAGGGTGCAAGCCGCACGCACGCACGTTTTCCATTCTTCTAACAAAAAACGGATAAAATTATATTTTACCTTACAGTATTAAGTTTTTGATATTTTATGAATCTTTTCCATTTTCCAAATTTAAACGAAAATTGGTTTGAATAACACGTGTAATTTTTTATTTTTATTTTGAAACAAATTTGGGTACACGCATAACTATTACACATGACCATTCACTGTACGTGATTCAGCACACATTTTACCTAATTATAGTAGTAAAATTAGATCAATTGATGTTATAGAGAGTTTACATAGCAAGAATAGTTTTTGAAACGGTGATAATTCATCCTCCAAGCCATTGTTTAGAAGAACCGCTCAGCACACTGAAATAACATTAATAAAAAAATATTGCTATACGACAATCTGAATTGTGTTTATTTAATTATTTTCGTTAAATTCATTAATTTTCTTAATGTAATCATTTTATCGATTTAATTAATCTCGTTAAGTTCATTAACATTTAAAATTTAATAATTTACGTCCGTAAATTATTTTCGTTAATTTCAGCAACTTTTCAATTTAATTAATCCTTTTAATTAATGTCGTTTATTTAATTAATTTCGTTTATTTCATTAATATATAATATCTTTTATGCAGTTAACAAAATCCGACGATAGGCGAGTGGTACTACACCAGGTGACGCTCAAGTCGTCGGGGCTCTACCGGTGCGAGGTGTCGGCGGAAGCGCCCAGTTTCGCATCAGCTGCGGGGGAAGGCAGGATGGAGGTTATATGTATGTGCTTATAGTTATTACGTAACATGTTTGAAATTAATAGTAAAATAACTCTTTATTGACACACTTATATTATCAGGATTTACACAGTAATGCCATATAAAACTAATTTCTATCTTTGTCTTGCATCTAGCCAGTTGACGACTTTTTGTTGATTTTACCATTACAAATGTCATGCTAAAATTATTTTAAATATAATAAAGTTAACACATCTAAGAGACTTTTTCTATGTACAATACACATAATAGACTTTTAGGTGGTAATACTTTTCGTTGTTAGGCTACAGTTAAACTATTGCCATATCTATTTTTGCAGTAATAACCCAGTGGTAAGATATAATTTCTTACAAATTTGCGATTTGTGTCCTTAAGAAGCGCATCGGTTTTTTTTTTCAAAATTTTGCCGTAAACTATCACTTAACGGTGTAGAAAAAAAATGTGAAAAATCCTACATTTCTGTCCTATAGGTATATGGTATTTGCCGGTTTATTTATCGGTGAGCACTTAAAGGAAGATGAATGCTCATTTGCTGTTTTCCTTATATAAAAATATACAATGAATCTACCCCTATGAATTTTCTGCGATATGTAGTGTCGAGGCAAATTGATTGAATTTACGGTGGACCTCAATATACACACATTGAATCTCTAAATATGAATTAGACCAGTTAAATTAGTAGGTACATGCATAATAATTTTGATCTATTATGTATTTTATTATGCAAGATATTAAAACTAAATTTTCTCCCCAAACAGAATTTACACGTATGTACACTTTAAAAACGTTACCCCCTTCTGGAGCAATGTGATAAAAATCCACACTATGATAACGATAATATCAATATAAATATAAAGGCGAACCATAATGAGAGGCTGAAACACAGAAGGTTTCCAAATATTTACGTACTTTCGTAATAAAAATACCTTATAATATTTACTATTCTATACAATACACCTGTAGCTAACAAAACTACTCCGTAACGTTTAAGTACGAGACATAAGCTGATAATGTCATTTATTTTCCGTGTCAAGGTTCTTCTCGAACAAATTACTATGGTCGTTGACTTCGTGATACAAATTCGTTTAATGTTCTCAGTAGGCTGATATTGATTTGTTGACTGCTTTTATGGATATTATTTTCTATCTTTAACGTACTTAAACTTTATTGGAACTAATAGAGAATGGAGTCGAGTGCTTCGTTAAGATGTATTTGAAAAGGAATTATAGTTCGGCCGGGGTACCACCGCCGTGTTCATAATCCGCCGTGAAGCAATTTCTGTGTTTCGGTTGGAAATGTGCAATTGCCCACTAAAGCATTTAAAAGCGTGATGACTAACTTGGTTCTTAGGAGTAGCAACGCAACTATGTACGAGCTCAGATAGATCTCCAATCCTGTTTGAGTTTGAATGTGGATGTCATTGAGCTCCGATAATTACTTAACATAAAGTGACATATTCATATACAACTCTTCTCACTTACCAAAGCAAGCTATGATGCCGTAGCTACAGTCATTCACTTATATATTTTTTTCCTAACGTAGAAAAAAAACAGGGGTCTCACTAGTGTCACCTATGCATTTTTGCTAAGTATTACCAAGTTAGAATGCCTCATTACTTATATTAATACATGATTATCGCTTATTTAAAACAAAACCTGTTACACTGCTTATTAGAACTGGAATAAAATACACTCAAGTTTGAATAAAATAATTCAAAAAATATAGAATTCCAGTTTAATTTTGAGTAGAAAACACATTTTGTGAGGTTATATATACTTATATATTGGTTATATATACATATATATTTATATATTGATAAGAGCAGTATGTGATATTTTAATAGATCTTTATTTCATAAAAAATATTTTATCCGTTGCATCGCGTACCGCCTGCCAGATTTTAACTGATGAATGTTAAATATTATCATAATATAATAAATAAGGTTTACTTAAGCTCTGCGGATAAGCTTTAGCTTTCGAAGTTTAAAGTAAAATATTCAATACAAAAAATCAGTTACAGGCGAATAATAAAAATTCACGTCCTGAAAATGATGTTCATATACAACGTACAAAGTGTAGGCTTTTACGTTACATAAAATATACGCGACATAATTAAGTAATACGTATTAATACTTATTAAGGGACGCGGTAATATCATTATAGTATTGGGAGAAGTTATTTTCAAGTATACTCTGTATTGACATGACTTATATCAACTTTCCGTTTTTACTAACATCCGTCTTCATGTTATCGGAAAATGTTAACGGATAAGCGAGCAATTCCATTTACGTGCTTTTTATCATCCTTCATTCTATCTATTTCTTTTGTTGTTATTTTTGATGATTAAAGTTCCTTATTTTATATACCATTGAACGAAATGAACGTGAATCGAAACAGACAAGACCTGTATTCAGCTTTCATAATTATAGTAATTAGTTGGACTCTCTGATATGAAATTCATAATTCAAATTCACGTAACTCTGTTCTTTAAAAGTAATAAGCATATTAGAAATTAATTACCACTTGCAGTTGAACAGAGAAGGAAAGTATAATGTAACCGTACATAGCTGTTTTTATTAAGATCTCAAAGATTTTTAAAGTACTTATTATAGCAACCTACAGCAAAGAAATAAACATATCGGTCTAACACGTAGAGTTACTCATTTCTGTATATGTATAGAATAGAATCCACGACAGAAATTATAGTGGAGATAGGTAGTGTTACTTACATATTATAATTATTAAAAAATATTGTTTAATACCATATTCGAAATCCAAACAATATACCTGATACCTGATATTACTATTTAAATGTTGTCTTGTATAATATGTCAATAACAACAAACAAAATTTCTGAAAACATGAGTACAGAACAACGACATCACAACAAGAATAGCAGTCTAGATGTGTCAGAATAAGTCTGAGTACAAAATTCTGCCTCACGGGCGCAATGTCGGGTCAAGAGATTCAACACTTCCCCGATCCACGAACCAAAAATTCATTTCCCGTTGTCAAGGAAATGTTACGTACAATTCCAATTCATTTTTCGTTTCAGCAAATGCGCTATTTTCATATACTCCAGAAGTAACTTTTTGATGCGAAACATCTTGGGGGCGAGGCCGACTCGTAAGACGTAACGTTATATAAAATGGCGGTCTGTCATGCTCTCTTTCCTTCTTCGTTCTCTACTTTTTACTTGTATAAAATGTATATTATATTTATATTATTATGACAGTAATAAGAAATATATTTTTTTATGAACTACACTGTAGGTGTCGTATTTTAATACATGTTTATTTGTTGGTTTTCCTTAATTACAACTACCGGCTACATGTATGAGAAAACCATCTTAGCCTCAAGAGTCCGGAGAAGAAGGAGTATGGATCTACGTACAAGTTCGGATAGAAAGTGTCTCTTGTTTGAGACTGTATGTGGACGGCCCTAACCTTCAATCCATACTTAGCATTAGATAGCCTGCATGATCGTCTGTTAATAATATCAATTTCCGTATTTCACATCTGCTTTTTCCGTTTTTAGTGTCTAACATATCTTAAATAACTATACAATTTCATTATTGTCCTAACGAAAGAGTAATTTTTTATACTATACCGTGTAATACTTATACCATGTCAAATAAATGAACATTAATATATTTCACGATTAACATTATGTTGTTCTCTGCTCAGATCTACCAAGAGAAGGACCAAGAATAACAGGAAATGAACAAGAGAATAGAAGAGGAGATTTGTTATTTTTAAATTGCACATCAGGTCGATCATACCCGGCTGCAATATTGAGCTGGGATATCGACGGAGAAAAGGTAATTCGGACTTCATAAATTGTCATAGAAATCTCAGAATCTATTCTGCTTTACAGTGAAATTGGGTTCACGGGAGCGATGATCTTAGTGATAAGATGGATCTTTAATATCTCGTCCAGAGAATTTCAAACGCTATCCAACACTCCCTGTAGATTGTTTAGATTATACTAAATTTTAAGTATTTCATGTTATATTTAGATTATTTAAGTATAACAACATTGAATCGAATTGAATCTTAATGATTTTTATGTTATAAAGAAAGTAAGGTAGACAAAATCACGAATAATTATTATAACTAAAACTTTGCAAGAACCTATAAATCATGCAATTTCGTGATGTTTTTAAACTCACTCCGAGTGTCAAGCAAAACCACTACAAATCAATTTCGATGTTTTTACAGATTTTTTGTTATATTCAAATAAATAATAGATATAATGCTTGTATGTCTGACTAGTATAGTGCCGTAATAAACAAAAGCTTTGTAAAGATCTCTACATACATTTATTTCAGTTAAATTCACAATAGATACGCACTTTCATCCAGCGCTTTGTTTGAAAAACTACTCGACCTAAACATTTTTCGCTCTAATACTGTGAAACATCGAAAAGTTTTGATGCGTTTTCGAACTCGTACCTGTACAAAATCCTACAGGATTGGTCAGGATATCAACGCGAAATTGGGAAAGGGTTCTGTGCAATGTTTTGAAAGCGCTACTGTAAATGCATGTTTTGACCTACTTGTGTTACTGAACGCGGAACTACAGACACGAATGATAGACATACTGTTAAACGATACGAGAACAGAATAATGGTGAACAGTTAGTCTGAAGAGTGACGTTAATCGTCTTCTTTGGGGTTTGTTGCTAGCTCCACTCAATAACATCCCCACCTAATCCTTCTGGAGTGTATATAATAGGGAGTATAGTCATATGTACAAAGAGAACAGAAATATAAGAGAAATATGTGTGCCCCATTAAGATGCTCTAGTATTTATTGCGTTTTAGTAGTCCAGTAGTTTGGAAGGATCTGTGTTGTTCGGCTAATTAGATACCACGGACGCAGCATTTTCTAGCGTTGTAAGTTGTAATTCTTGTGTTAAGGTAAAAAAGTTTGATTACCGGCTCGCCTATAGTATCTTAGTCTTAAGGAGTAACATCTGTAATCGATTTTAGGTGGGACTAATGTTAATATGCAATTACTTTTTTCACAACCTCTTAGTTAAAACACAGCACCTTTGCATTGCTAATTATAATAATTTTAATGTAGCCCTGCTTATGTTACAAGTTAATACAAAGGAGTCAGATGCAAGACATAAAAATATCCAGAAAAAAACAACAACAATCCAATCACACGATGATGAAGTTACATCCTATGCAAATAACAATTTTGCATAACTTGATATTTGCATGTAGTGCTTGTGTGCTTTCGAAAAATATTTATGATCAGGCACGACCTCATCCGATTTATTCTATGAATCACTTTAGGCTATAAATATTGCTTTTGTATGACATTTTCCAACAAAATTTGTTATCCCTAACACGTATTCAAACTCAGAATACTTTTTTCCTGCTATACAAAAAATAAAAATCAAGTTTATGAAGAAATTCCGAAAGAAATGAAGCAAGAAAAAATGTAAAAGATTATTCTCGCGAGGCTTCCTAACTAATATTATCCAAAAAAATGTAAACTTCAAAATCCCATCGCAGCTGGCCTAAATTAAGATTTCGCTTGAAGCAGAAAGTTTTAAAAAGTTTTAAATGCCCTACTGATTAACAATCTGTTAGTGGTCATAATTCACTCCTATTATATTTTCCTTCCTCGACCTTTGTTCCAATTTTGTTCTATGTCTTTGTTTTATCGAAGTATTCGATTTCCTGAGGCAAACCTCGAACTTTTGTTTCATGAGTCTATTTTAAATTAATTTGCTTTATTATTCTTTGAAACCACGTACAGCTTTATCAATTTTTTGTTTTGATAACAGATCATGTTCGTCACAAATGAGTGCCTATATTTTTATTTACAATTCATATCGTATGTTACCTAATTATAGAATAGAAAATAATAGTTGTACAACACATTTATTACCAAATGTTCAAACAACTACATCAATACAAATCGAATAAATCATTTAGAAAATTAAAATAAATGTTTTGAAAACTAATCGGATGAATTTCACAGGTCACTGACCCGGGACTCCTTGTGGAGTACCCGCCAATTCAGCACTCGCACGGCCTGCTCTCCACAGCATTAGGCCTCCGAGTGCCTACCGGACGGACCATGCAGGTCCGGTGTACAGCTCGAGTGGCGCCTTCATGGAGAGAAGGAAGCGAGGCTGTGGTCGGCAACAGTCAATTATCTGACAGTAAAGAAGCTATGTTACTAGGTGAGTTACATGTTCGAAGTCCGAGTAGCAAACGATCTGACAGTAAAATAACTATGGCAGGTGAGTTTTGTTTTATATGTTCTAAGTCGAAGGAACAAGCAGAGTTCAACTCGATGACTAAAAAACTATGCCTCTAGGTATATTATCTTTGTATGTGCTTGAAATCAAAACAACCAATGAAAGTCTACTAGTATCTTGCTACTAAGTAAGTTAAACTAGGTATGCAATTAAGTAAGTTAGGTAGGTATTCATAATCAAAGTAGTAAACGGAAATTAACTATCGAATAGTGAAGAAGCTATGTAACTGTTGATACAGTTTGTGTTTGTCTTTGAGTCGATTTCAAAATTATTGATACAATTTCGAACTGTTAAACCTCCATATATTTCCATACCGTCCAAGTTGAAATAAAGATTGTTTCGATTCGAGATTCGAGTTACAAAGCGTTGTACACCCATAGATGTAAACCAGCACAAAATATACATTACTTTCATATTATTGCAATGCTTTTAAATAAAGCCTTTACTATGACTAATAACATTGGCCACGTAATACTTTCGTATAAGTCTGCAGTCAGAATGTAAAAATCAAGTTGTAAACTATTAAATTCTTTCAATTTACACACACATAGATATAGAAACGGTTATATATCAATGGTGTGGTAGTTGCCTTTGTTCTTTTCTGAGCCACAGGAAAGAGCATCTGGCTGAATTTGGAAGAGTTGGGAATTTTTACAACAAACTTACTTCTCGGGAATAGTAACTTATTTACGATCGATCTCGAATTGAGTTTTTGAGCCAGTATATGTTCGCATAAAAATGGAACTTTACAAGTTCTTCCAAATTTAGAACTTTCCTTTTTGGATATCTGTTAAGGA
Source organism: Phocides pigmalion okeechobee (assembly GCA_018251015.1). Classification (NCBI taxonomy): domain Eukaryota; kingdom Metazoa; phylum Arthropoda; class Insecta; order Lepidoptera; family Hesperiidae; genus Phocides; species Phocides pigmalion. The sequence continues at coordinate 102 of DWON01000212.1, read as the reverse complement.
TTTTGTATTTTGTTTTGTTATATCCGATATAAGGACTAATCATTCTATACCACTTAATATTTTGTGTGTCAACAAATTATATAACAGCTAACTTGATGTATC
>DWON01000211.1:0-39637 GCA_018251015.1 Phocides pigmalion okeechobee | reverse complement strand
ACAGTAAAGGTCAGTAGAGGAATTGTGCGAAAGCGTTCCCTCGGCTCCGCTCCGCTGTGTAGCGGTTGACCATCCATCAAGTTTAGTCGGTTGGAGGCCGACATAAGCTCCCGCGGGCCCCGCGGCGGGCGCACCTGCACGGAGAGCAGCGGCACGGTGTGGCGGCCGCACGCCGTGCAGCGCGTGTTGAGGTTGGAGTCGTCGGCGGCCCAGCCCGCCATGATGTCCTCGTCGTACAGGAACGCCATGCACTGGTGGCACTGCGAGCACGACGTCACGTGCACGCGCACCGACACCTTCTCCTGCTTCGCCTCCTGTCACGTCATACATTATATTTACTAGCTGTCACGTCAGCATCCGCGTCTTCGCTCTCGTTTTGCGTTGTTGTTTCACATAAAACAGTAGCCGTAATTATTTTTAATTGATACGATTACAAACGCATAGACAAATAGGCAAATAATCTAAAACCAAATTTTATATTTTTATTTACACTTTACTAAATACATCGTTGGTAATATATTTTATATTTGTTTTACATCTATTTAGCACAAGGTCGGTGTAGTTACTTACTATAGAAATAGTATAATAAATAATTTAAAACTTTCCCTGCGGGAAACACTAGTGCTGTTTACTTGGCGTAACTTGTATGCGATTTGTACACACCTGTTATACAAATTTGTATGGATTACGGGCGAACACAAGTGTTGTGTTTACGTCGGTGCAACAAAACTGCGGGCGGACACAATGGATAAGTATTCGTAGATGTTACATGGATGCAAATACGACATTTTTGTAAATTGTCAACGCATCTTCAGTCTAAAGTAAATAGTTCCGGTTTAGTACCGCCTCCCGGAACACTGACTCGATATAATATAAGACTGCCACAATGAAGGTATTAAAAAAGTGTTATACAATATGTTTCCTTCTGAAACATGGTGTAGACAAAATTTCATACCGTAAGAGGTGGGTAGAGGTTGTCCGGCAGGTGCGAGAAAAGCGTGGCGAGCGAGCCGCGCTCCATCGAGCACGCGAGCTCCGCGTCGCTGGACGCACGCCGGAATCCCATGCCACCTGTCCATTCTACAAACAATATAATTTTAAATCGATTTAACTAATATCGATAATCGTCGATAATAATCGATTGAAAATTTCACTAAACATTAACTAAGAATGTATATTTTTTTATAAAATAAATGATAAAAGTTGAAATAAATAGTAAAAGGAATATTTTATCAAGCACTTTTCTTTTATTTTGTATTAATAAAATATTGCAAATGTGTGTTAGTGTATATAATCCGCCGAAAAGCATTACTAGTGTGTCGGTTTGAGAGGTGCGGTTGCCGGCTACACTTTGAAGCGAGGCGACCATCTTAGTCCTCAGGAGTAGCAACGCACCTATGTTAGAGCTCAGATAGAATATCAGTCATGTTTGTGATTATACAAGGATGTCGCCATTGACATCCTTGTACTTAAGTAGTCGCAGCATGGGCTGCGACTACTTAAAATCAGGTGGCTTGCGTGTTCGTTTGCTTCTCTTTTCACATAAAAAAATCTTATCAATAAAATACGATAAGATCATCACAGCTTACCGTCCGGATTGATTTCCGACGAGCCATCCGATGGATCCTCCTCGGTAATGAAGCTGGAGAGCGCGCTGGTCGCGTTGCCGATGGCGCCCTTCACCGGCGAGTTCGCGGATATCACCTCCTTCATTTCGTCGAATTTCTTCGCCATGCTCGTAGCTGCCGACTTCAGGCTGCTCAGACCGCTTTGTAACAGCTCGTTCGATTTCTTACCCGCTATGCTTGTTGGACTAAAAATATTAAGTAAATTGGGAATAATGTCGATTCAAACGTCACAGTCACGTCATCAGCCCGAAAGTCAAATAATTTCAATCTCTTTCCTAGATTAAATATAGAATTTAGTTGCCACAGGTCTAATCACAACTGAAGGTAGACTTAGGCAATATATTATTTATTCATAAAAATCGCGTAATTATCTAGCCCCTATTATATCGTAGGGAGTCCAAAGTTATCTATGACTATCAAAAATGATTATCTATTAGATTATATGTTATCTGGTATTCGAATAGTAACGTTTCATCGGACCAATGACGTCACTGGTACGTACTGATATAAACAGATAATTAAAAATACATATGTCACTACACATTTTAATTAACTAAATTCTTAACAATACAAAGAAACACAACAATGAAAGCCCCAAACATGCAAAACGATTACTATTACTTACACAAACAGTGACACCATGGATGTATGAAATACAAAAGCAAATGTTAAATACATTAAGAAAGACCGGTGGTTTTATCACGACATGTATGTTATTAACAAACACAATATCACAACATCTAGTTTCATAATAAACTAATATGCAAAGCGTAAATAATTCAAAACAAAATTATTATTAACAACGACTATCTAAACATCTAAGTGTATGACCCATTTCCTCTGACCCCGTATTAAGACCTATACAAAATAATAAAATACTAATTTATTTATATTTAATATCATTCGAAGACTGCAATAGGATCATCCTAATATAAAAACGTACTCATTTGTAATGCATCGCATTGCAATATGTCCCGAGGAATATTCTTAACTCTAGCCTAATGATTAATGTGGCAAGATTCTTAAAGATTGGCAAGTGATAGGAGTATAGTTCGACCAGGGAAGTACCACAGATGCATTCAAAATCGCCCGTGAAGCAACTCTTGTGTTTTTATCGGAGAGCTACATTTACCGGCTTTGCTTACAAGCGATGCGACTCTATTCGTGCTTATGACAGCCATTAATTGGGACTGGCATGCGTGTTCGTTTGTAAATTGTTCCAATAAAAGTAAAAAATAAGAAAAAATATCCAGAAACTTAATAAAAGGGCGGTGAAACATTTTCAATAAGTTTGGAAATATTTACATGTTCTATACAAGTATGAATGAAACCGGATGAATTTTTAATTATATGTATTACGATTTAATAAATTTACTTTGTTACATGTCTGTCTGTAACACAAAAACTCTTTATTCAATCTAACTCATGTTTTTGTAGACAGATTACTTGTGGCTCTGGCATCGACATAAACAAAAGTACATACATACATTATTATGTTATTTTTTCTCCTTGGAATTGGGTAATTAAATTAAAGACCTAACATGTTTTCAATGTTACGATTTTAAACTGAATTATCGGGGAATTTAAACATTATGTTATATGACGGGTACTCACGATTAACGCTTTTTAATTGCCGATATTTCAAATTACTTTTTGCTATATAGTTTTCAGCAGGCGCCTAAATTAATGGAGCAAGTGCAACTGGAATCATTTCAGACCATTTGCATTGCGATACCACGTACGTTGGGTTGAAATAATACAAAAAATCCGCAAAAAATATACCACCACCGACAGAGACCAACATTTTTATTACCCATCCCATACTCTCAACGACTTACCTGAAGTAATTCTCGATCATAGCTTTCCCGATTTTCATATTTTCCTTGCGCAATGACAGCCTGGCGGGTGAATAGCGCCTAGGGGAACAAACAAGCTAGTACTTGCATAACGTGAACTGTGCAACTAATATGGCTAATAACGTACGTGATCGACTATATAACGGTAGTGATATGTCATTTCTACCACCATTTTCTTGTATACATATCTCTATTTTATATACCGACTTACACATATGTTGTATGTAAGTAAAGTAGATATATCAAAATATATATAATATTACACTAACAATTTTAATACTACCACGAATTTAGTCTTTATTGAGAATAGATTTAAATCACGGATAAGCCTCTGTACTTAAAATTGCAGCGTACTCGCATTTTACGCTTACATATATTTACGGCTATATACGTATATGAATTGAATTGAACCTTTACATCTATGAAAATCGACAGATATTTCAATTTTTTTTTTCTTTTTTGTTATTTCAATACTATTCTAAAACAGTATAAATAAATACTTAAAGTATGTGGAACCCAGTACGACTCGTTATTTATCGGCACCTAATTAATATTGACACAGTATAAATTCAATAGACTACATTGTTGAACATTACGATGCAATTCTACAAAGCAAAGCTTAACTATGATTTAATTGTCAAGGAGAATATCCGTACTGAGGATATAAATTACAGTATGTCAGACATACATACATTTTGAATTAAATAGATCAATATGTTTGCATGAATTACTGATGCTGTGGTATTGAAATATCACATTACAACTTAAATAAATAAATGGTGGTAGAATAAGCATAAGATATTCATAAATTAACACTGCTTAAAACATTAGATAGGCAAACCAATAATGACTGAACATGCTTTAATTGTGAAAAAACATTCAGAGCTGTGATAATTTTATTTCTACAACTGAACGATTACTATAATAAACTTTTACTAAGTAATTACTGTATATTTTAAATTTTCAATTTAAATTTTATTTTATTTTCTAATCTAAGACATATATTTTATTTTCTAATTTAATATAATCTAATTTAATTTAATAAAGTAAGGATAACTCATAAATTTAAAATGATAGTTGCACTTAAAATATTTATTAGAAACATGCAAATGGATGAAACATATCAAAAAGTCATGTGACTGTGTAGTTTTAAAATGTGATATGCTTACACATGCAATTATTTTAATGACACATAAATTAAGTTATTATCGAAACATATATTTTTAATCTTACTTCAAGGATCATAACTGTTTTTGGTAGCATTTATATAGCCTTTATTTAAGTAATAAAAGCACAAAAAAATTAATCATTATAGTTGCAAAAAAGTAACAACTGTGTATATGTATATATTACTAGCGATCAAGCTTAAAACATTAAAAATAATACTATTAACAATTACATTGTTATAAATAATTGTATAGACATAGATTATTTATATTAGCAGCAAAATCAATTTTGTATAATATTAGTATAAAACGAAATTTTTACCACGGTTATTATGGTCAATCATTCAAACGTCGTCAATATTTAAAATCACAATATTACTATAAAATTTTGCATAATGTAAATATATTTATAAACTTATGGTACTTTTTGTACATAATAAAGTATATTTATAATTTATGGTGATGTTAAATTTCTTAACGCTTTCATAAAGCATTAGTTATCTTGGTTTCTAGGACCGTTGCCCTGATCGAGATCCATTTAAATAACATATAGATAAGTAGCAACGTATCTGTGATCGACCAGCTATCGAGTATAGGATTCCATTCTATTTAGAGTTGATTACAAATTCCTGGCTATACACTTACCATCCGGTGGTCTGCGTGCTCATTAGCTAGTTCAACAATGCAAAGAACTCACCCGAAGCTGATCTTGAGCGTGTTCCCGAGGCTGACGAGGCTGGAGGAGACGGTGCCGGCGGGCGCGGTCTCGCTCCTGTGCAGTTTCCTGCCGACAGGAAACTATCGAGGTTATCCCGAACGACGCGCGCGCGGCGCTAGCCTACTGGCCGTTAGCGGGGACACGGTCATGCGGCGCGGGGCGGGCGATGGGCCGGATACAAACGATCCGTATCCGTATTTGTATCTAGATCCGTAAATACGGATACCATCCTCATCTTTAATAAGCATCACAAAATTTTAAGTTTTTAATTCTTAATAAAGATGGTTCATTTTAATTCGATATATTAGCAACTCGCTACAATAAAAGATTAAATATACTCGTGCCAAATATGTGATTTTAAGATGTTTTTTTTATATATTTGAATTTTTAATTCAAATTAGTTACGGATACGGATATCCGGCGCATCAATACTAAGTATTCCTGTATGTAGTGTGTAATAATGTATAACGGTAAACGAAGTAAATTTTGACAAGATTGCACGCATCTATTATTGCAGTAGTATCTAATTTTGTCGACACATCACGACATAGATCTTTTTATACTATTGATAATTATATTACTTATTTTTTTGTAATGAAGAAATAAATCTTTGTTCCTTTAAATCTATGGTGTGTGTTCTTCTGTAATTTAGAAAAATATAACTATACGTTTAAAAGATGTAAGAAATTTGAGACTTAAAATTCACATTAAAAATGTCGCAATTTATAAGATTCAGGGTGCTTCATCGATTTGAATCTACGGTAATACGTTTATTAAACTCCATAATTAACAAATACAATTACACATTACGGCGTCTTGCGCATTATCATTGAATACGCACTCCATAATATCCGAGCACATTCATAATTTCTTTCGATTCAATTTTCCTAAATTCTCGTCCTTTGAATGAGATTTAGTAAAATATTAGTCTTAATTGTTTATGACGTAAATTTTGGTAAAACGCGCCGTCTAAGGAAGGCAATGGGATAGGACGGACCACTCAAAACACACACTAAAAGGGGTCACACGATTAATTTTATACCTAATTATTCCATTCATGTAATAAAGTATACTAAAATATAGATGTAAAAATACATATTTCTATTATATCTGTATTTAGGTATCATATATTTTTATTAAACAAATTAGGCCATGCACTACAAACTTTAATCTGCTATCAAATGGACGTCAGAACTGCGTAAATGGCGGAGTTCAAGAAAAGAATTATCCAAATTAAGTACTTTCTCCATTTTTTAAATCATTTATATTAGCAGAAACCACACTTCAGTTGTAAGGTGCTTTATTGCATATGAATATTAGAGGTTCATTGCATATAAAGTTGGCTATAATTTTTTTTATATACTTAAACCTAGCGATAAGGCTGCCTGATGGAAAGCAGTCACCGTTGCCTATAGACATTTGCAACACCGGAGGAATTGCCAATGCATCGCCGATTTTGAAGGAGAGCTCCTTATGCACCTTTTTTGAAGAGCCCCATTAGAACACGCAGAAGGAACTATTCTAATTACATATAAAATTATTAAAATATGTATTCCTCAAAATTTCCTCAGATCTGACTTTCATTTGTTACCAGATCAATGATTCTTTATAAGATGTTAAGTACTTTTACAAACTTGGCGACGTTACACAGTTATAGTTATAAGAACTTCGAAATGAAATATAATTAACATCTTTTTATGCCAACCATACTTTTCAACGGCTTATTGTTTTTAAAAATTCGAATGCAATGTGAAAACAAATAAAAAAATCGACATCTAGATGTTCCTATATATTTATAACTTCTGCCATTTTTTCTCAAAATTAATTTAAACACTGGTTGAAGTTTGTAAAGGTATTTAACATGGTATATAGCAAACACAATAGTCAAGGAAGGTGTATACCCATGGTGCTCTTCAGGCGGGTCCTCTTGGAAGGAGCCGGTACGGCGGTGGAACAGCTTGGGGCTGACGCTCAGCTCGTGCTTAGGCGCCGGGGGCTCCTCCGCGGCCGCGGCGGGTGCTTCGAACGCCGCCAGGGGCTGGCTCAGCGCGCCCAGGGGGTCGTCTGACAGCACCGGTGTACGAGGAGATAGCCTGAAATTAATTAAGTACTTTAGAAATAACAATAAAGTTTTTTACATTCTTGGCTCCAATCTAAGATTCCTTTTATCAGAAATGCAATAGAAACATACATACAAAGGCAGACACAAACACCCGGACACAGAACCGAAATCGTTTAGATGTCTACTAAAGGCCAAAAATCGAACACGAAATCCTCTGTGTGTGAGACCGAAATTTTAATTACTACGCTAAGCGTCAAATCACACCTAGGAGATATGTGTTATTGTTTTGTTTAGTTATGGTATTTATATTTTATTCTAAGTAACATTTAATGTCAAATTTCCTTAATACATGTTGTGGTTCCGTGTTATAGTTAAGAACAGTTAATTATTTAAACTTATAAAAATGTGCCTACTTTATAAGGATCTGCTGTATCTTATGTTGGTAATTCAAATAAATAAATAAACATATGTCGGAAATGGCGGTACCGTAGCGGTTCCGGAACTTTAGTGTCACCTAGTGGCGCTCGATAAAGTTAGCGTTGATGATGATGATGAGTCACAAATATAGTTTTACAATAAAATGATTGCGATATATTGTCAGTAAAATAGTTTTACCATGAACAATTTATGACTTCAGATTTTGGGATTTGAATGCAAAACCTTAAAAATGATACATACTTGAGAGGAGAGGATTTGGATGTTTCCAAAGTTTCAGTAGCTGCCGCCTCCTTCTCAGGCTCTTCTGGAAAACTTAACGTTCTCGAACACCGTGATTTAGGATTCGATGTACCTGAATAAAATAGCATATATAATTTTTTTTAAATTCAAATATATCTTACAATAAAGACAACTGCAAGAATAGAAATAATATTTTTGCACCGATATCATTAATTTATTTATATCATTTCATATTTTCATTGCATATTGACAGTGTTCGTTTCACTTTTTAATAGATTTTTTATATAAATTGGCACATATTTAGTCGTCCTAGTACTATGTGCTTGTTTGCTAATCTTTCAGCATAACAAGGCTGAAAAACCGAAATCACGGCGACACTCACCACTAGAAAACGATAGCCTCTGTAGATTCTGTACGATCTGCGCGTCGCCGGCGAAGCTCTCCGACCGCGTCAGGATGCGCAGGTCCGACGGGCTGTCCGGGCTCACGTGGATCGTCTGCACGTACAAGGGGACATTTGACACATTACAAAAAAACATATACTAATACACACAAATAATTACACGCACACACACGTCCGCATACACACACACAGAACATTGTGAAACCTCAAGTTATTTTATTGAAAAATGCTCTATAACCATCAATATCTTAGATATAAAATATTTGAATATATACATGTACTGCATATGACTGTACATACTATGTCAGTACTGTATATTATGATTTAGATACATTCACAATAAAATATGATAATTTAATAATGATTAACATGTCCTGTATACATTAAAATACTTTGTGTATATGTATTATATAGATACCTGTCTCTTCTCTGCAATAGGTATAGTTGGCTCCGGCTCTTCACTTCCCAGTGAATTACTTCGTGCCCTTGACGATCCGCTCAAGTCAGGATCCGACGGGAGCCCTCAAAATGGTTAAAAAGAAACTTTCATTTTTATAAATAAAAATGTATGTATTTATCAATTATTATCATTTTGGTAACATTTTGTTTGTGATTGTTTGAGCATATCATCGGTGGCGGATAGCAATTCCTCTTGAGTGATGCTACTTTTTTAGTCCTTAGGAATAGCAACGTGCCTGTGATCAAATGCAGGTGGAATTACTGTTTTATATGAAGTTAGGTCTTAAGCGACCTTTGATTTTGGATAAAATAATGATCTCATGTAAGATGTTAGTTCTCTTTGATGCTGAATGGGAGTGTCCTTAAGTAGTATGAGCCACTTAACATCAGGTGGTCTGTATAAAGGAATATACACTTGTTTTCACATTAAAAATACATTTACAAAGTTCTGTTATGATGAATACTATTATGAAGGTTTGTCTTTTTTGTACCCTATTTTGTGTAAAACATTCACGTAATATTGGACTTGGAAGGCGGAGCACCTTAGCCATAATTATTTCGACGTTCGCCACTGTCCAAAATAGAACGTGAAGTATGTAGTAAAGCAACAAAATCATAGCGTTTGTTGCATTTCCGATGACGGGAGTGTCAGTGACAATGGCTGAATGTATATAAGGCGTGTAATGTAATAAGTGGAAGGGTACCAGAGATGAGTATGCCGGCGGCGGCGGACATGGCGTGCGCGTGCGGGCGCGCGGGCGCGGCGCGCACGATGTTCCCGCGCCGGCACAGCGCCTCGAACGCGCTCGCGCTCGCCTCCGCCTCGCGCCCGCACGCTGCCGCACAGACACCGTTTATTCATTTAAAAAAAAATATTATCATAATACAATGCAAAGCTCCAACATCGATTTGCATTATTATATTTTAAACACCACACAAACATCGTATTTACACTCCATACCCCTCTTGCTGTTAAATGTAACACACTTTTATTTGAAGTGCTGAATAATATACAGTTTAAAACTATCTTTTGTTACTTATTTATCAATAATTAATGTTTTTTTTTAATCCGAATACTTCTTGTACAAGTGAAATGTAGGTAATGTTCTTCGCCCACCTTTTCCCTTAGTATGAGTGCTCCGAAAACACGTAAAACCCCTAAAAAATATTTGGATATGTATCTATATGGTACACAGTTATAGCAAATATAGAAAACAATCGCATATAATATAAATAGAAAAAATAATTGTATATTTCATACCAGAATCTAAGCTCGACCGACTGCGTGCAGGCTCCGCTAGCGCTAATGCCGCCAACTCTGAGCCATCGCCTCCCGCCGTCCGAACTCGTGGCAAAGTGCCACCGGCTAAAAATAAACAATTGGATATCATTATCTGTTCTCATGTAATAACAATGAACGTAGATAATTACAGCCTTACTGATTTTGATACTTATATGGTTAGTGTCGACCATGGGACTCTTCGAGAATTTCCATCTCACCAAAATGGGGTTTACCCGTATTATCTGTACTTGAAGATTGTGGTGAGACAGATAAGCGTAGTATACTGCTATGTAATTTACCACAGGTAGCAATCCTATCTTATTGGATCGGTTACTGACGTTCATCGGTGGCACTACTTAATATCAAGCGAATACGATACTCATAGATACCGAATAATTGCGCGTCATTCCAACGAGAAAAATTGATGACGTTTATAAGACTTATAATTTTTTGCTCCCTAAATGTGACGTTAACGGGAGGGTCTACCAAAAATTAGTTTTCTTTAGCCAATTGGATATGGAATCTCGAGAGTGAGATAACTTACTGGCCCCCGCGCCGGCGCGCTCTCCGCGAGCGCTTCTTTGCGCGCCCGCTTTTCGGAACAGCGCCGCGCCCACGACTGCTATACGTAGTTTGTTCCACAATAGTTTAGAACCACTGGAAAAAGAAAGGTTATTGAAAAAATATTTTTACTCACTAGCTCTATTTAGCGCAAATTTTGCTAAAAAAAAGTGAAAAGGATACTTTTCGTAGAGTTTGTTTGAAAACTTATAATATCTTTACATGAATTATTGGGCTATTATTTCACCCAAAACATGCTCTAACAATATTACGTGCTATATTCAAAAATCGTCACCTACAAAAATGAGGTTTTAAGAAGTGACATTGACGTCACAAGGCAATATGCAATACTGACCTCGGCATATCCTTAGGCCAGTTGGCCTCCAGCACGCAGCGGTTGTAGTAGCCGTACGTGAGCGCGTTGGGCTGCAGCCCCGCGCGCTTCATGAGGAACAGCAGCTGCACGGCCAGCACCGGCAGCGAGTGTATGCCGCACAGCTGCATCATCACTCTATAGCACACCTGGTAATCATTGAAAAGTATAAAGTGGCAGAGGAAATACATTCAAGCCGATGGTTAAAGACCATGAATCTAGTTACATCCCATAACATACATACGTATCTCGAAGTAAATAAGATTTACATACATTTACATGCATATTTCCATGTATGAAATTATAGAATTTTTTCGTTAATTTCTGCAGAGTCTAATGCTGGGTACAAATTTCCTCTCAGAATGGGAAGGATGGCCATACTCCACCACGCTGGCAGTGCTTTGAGAACTTTCTGAAGGACTTTTAAGCAAGTAGGATTTCTCACAAAGTTTCTTTTGCCGTGAAAACAAGTTATAACAAATTTTTAGACTCATATCATTTCAAAATTTAAATGTACGCCTGGAACTCAATGCGAGACGAATTCGAACTCCCTATTTCCGAGGCCGAAATTTTAACCAGCTAACTCATAAAATGAAGAGGCGTGAATGCTCACCTCATCACAGGGCACCCGTAACTTGGTGGCTCGCTCCAGCAGCTCGAAAGCCACCCTGAGCGTGGCGTGCTCCCTGCCGCGGTAGAGCATGAGGCGGCACGGCAGCGCCAGGAAGTACAGCGAATAACACGCTCCTAGCAAACACTTCGCCCACGCCTCAGGTGATAGACTGGCTTTCCTTGCGAGTCTAAATAACAAAAAAATATGTATATTAAAAATGAAGGTAAAGTTATGTTTCGGTTCAATATGCAGTAAGTTCAAAGTTTAGTCCTTGGTTAGGCAAATATACAAATGATGATTATTAATTTCAGTTGTGGTTCCTAGTGTGAGTCTCGGTGTTTATTTTTATATCTTTTGTATTTTCATGGCAACCTTAATATGGTAATTTCTAGTGTGAACTATGAGGATGCGGAGTCATATGGCTGTGTGTGTAAAAAGAGTTTATTTATTGTTGTCATTGTGGTTTTAACGTTAGTTACGTACATGGACTAGTTAATCTAAAGTATATATATATTTTAAAACTAAAAGTGTACAGGAAATCCTATGAATCATGGGACATATCATCATAAAGACATCCAATTGATAATTCAAGAGCTTGTTCGTTCAGTAATTCATCTCGGAATCTTTCACAGGCATAGTTTAGGATAATTGGCTGTGTTTATATGTTTTGTCACAGTTGAGTTTTGTTTTGTACATAAGTAACGCCATATAGCACCACAAATTCTAGATGGCGGCACACGTCCATCGGTGTAAAGCCTATAGCGTAGTGTACCTTTGTGCCGCGGCGATCTCCTGCTTGGTGCGGCGCGCCATGGGGGACGCGTCGGCCAGCGACTCGGCGGACGCCAGCGCGGCGGCCGGCAGCGCCTGCACGGCGCCGCCGCGCGAGTTCTGCCGGCAGCGCGCCACCAGCGACTCGTCTAGCGTGAACTTTTCGTACGTGTACGTTTCCTCTGCAACAACAGTATGATAAAAGTTTAAGACGAGGAAAGTGTTCAATATCGATAGCCTAGTGCTATCGTTGTTTCTCTCAGATTGATACGGGTCAGACCATACTATCATGCTCGCTAAATGCAGCTTGGTATCTTACACACGCTATTGAGAACTATATAATTAATATTGATGTTTCCTTAACTGTAAAATTTTTATGTTTAATGTTTAATGGTTATCAATTACAAATATCAGAAGTGTGCAAGAATTCTAGTCTCGAACCACTATGCAGAATCCTACTATTAAGCTATCGGTTATGTTATCTAGAAAGTTATAGAATTATAGTTTGACCAGTAACCGTTACATGAATTAATAAGATATAATTATTACCACAACTACATGTGAGTCAACCATTTGAATTTTACAGAGTAGATTTAATAGTTTTTGATCTATATACAGTTTACAAAAATCCATTGGCGGTAATGATCACTCCTAGTAGTAGTCCTGGGGGTGTCACTGCCACTAGCCAACATAAAGTAAGTGTATTCAATTTTACTACTATTTATAAAAAGAGAAGTGTGTAGACCAGGGTCGGGCGGGTCGGGCGGCAGCACGAAGACGGTGCGCTCGGCGGAGTGCGCGGGGTCGAGCGCCAGCAGCGGGCCGTCGCCGCGCTCGGCCGCCACGCGCTCGATGCACTCGTCGAAGAAAGTGAGCCCCTGGTCCGCGTCGCACACGAACGACCGCTCCTCGATGAACCGCGTGAACATCTGCGTGCGCATCATCAGCGCGAAGAACCGCTGCTGTGTCTGCAATCGTCGTTCAAATTTTAATATTTGTATTAGCAAGGCAGAAGGATGGAATCCAACGTCGTGAAAATCATAAAAATAAAAATTGTATTAGATTAAGAATTACGGTAAGATAATCTTTAAGGAGTTTCACAGTAACAGTTAACAGTTTCTTAAAGAAAATTAGTTTGTAAAAAACTGTTTTTCTTTAAGATAATTTATACCTCATATTTTTATGCCTCATATGTTATAATTTTCTTGCAATAGATAGAATAATTATATAACATTCTATAAATATGATCCGTTTATAAAATTATCAATTTGCTACACCTCCATCTTTACGTCACACGGAATAAACGCTTGACTAAAGCGACAATCTACAACTAAAATACAAATACTTCCTGTGACTTGCTCTCATAGCATTTACACAAAAAAACTTTCTTTAAAATTATTTTCCGTTCTGTTCTGTACAGACTAATCTTCGAACTATTTTACTTATTTAGAAGTGACTTTCAGGCAGCTATATTTTCTAGAGGGTAACATAAGTACAACTTGTACATAGAATTTCTTCGTTAAAAAATCTTAACCAACAAAGGATTCCATTGATTAACAAAGTTATACTACATACCTTATCTCTAGATCTTAGAAACGCGTCCATATGAAACAATGCATGTGGATCGGTGGTGCCAACGGTAGGCGCTTTTGTGATGGGTATAAGGTAGCTGCGATATCCTTGTAGTGTAACTGCCATAAATCTTAGGAAAGCCTCTTGAATTTTCAGCTCTAATGCTTGCTGAAACAAGAATAGATAAAATTCATTCTCATTGAATCTGTAAACAAAATAATTTTAGCAATAAAATTTGGAAATTTAAACTATGCATCAGACACAATTGCAGTAATTTTCATAAAATATAGTGCATTTGTGTGCCTTTCGCCAAAATGCTAATTTAATAAAAATAAGATAAAATATTAGTCTTTATTAAATTAATACACTATTGAACAAATTTCGTATAAAAATAAAACATGTTTTTTTTTCTCATAATTTCAATATTTACCCTTAAGAAAAATCAAGTAAGTAAAATTTGGGAACTATAGAATGGCTGACAGAATTCTGTTAGAATATTGAACGTGATAAGTACATTTAAGTGTTTTCTAAACTTTATGACTTTAAATCTTATAATATTTCTGTCTGTGTACATAATTAAACAATAATTAATTATTTAATTAATTTAATAAAACAAATGAGTACAGTAAAACGGGTTCTAAAACTTACTTCCTTCTTCCGTTTTTGAAAATCTCTATCTAAGCTTGTGGTGGGTTCCCCATTATATTTACTGTCACTTGAACGATGGACAGGAGACGCTGGAATAAAAATTAATATTATTTATTATACAAATTGTAAGATAGAGATAATAATAAAAGGCATTATTACTCATATAACATAAGAAAGGGTTTCAAGTAATTCCCCAAAAATTTGCGGTTTGCCCTCGCTACTTGAACACACCTGTCGTGTACGTACTTATCTGTACGGATTACAAGTGATGCATTTACGACGCCACTACTAGACTGCGGGCGGAAATATCTGTGTATTCGTAGATGCTACACGGATGCTAACAAGTACTATATATTTGTAAATTGTCAGCGCATCTTCTTTCTAAACAAAATAGCTCCAGTTTAGTACCGCCTCCCGCAACACTGGCTCGGTGTAATATATGAGCACCGTAGAGAAGGGTTAAAACTAAGAACCAGACAAGATAGATTTATGTTGTTACATATTGCAACAGGTTATTTGAACATATATTGTATGACAATGGGTTACATTTCTTTAGATAATATCTTAAAGAGTTTCTATAGGAACTTATTAGATACGTAACAAAAACTTACCTAACATGCCGGGCCGTATGTCAGCAAACAGTTGGTCTAGCGTTTGTCTTAACACCCTCGCTTGTCGTTTCGGGAGGAGTTTCAGTGATATATGTCGCTGGGATTCACAAATCTGCAAGAAATATTTGTTTCAAGACATCTTAATATAGGTGATAGGGCTCTTTTGCCGTGGTCGTGACAATTATAATTTTTTGAACCATAACAGAACTAATTCAGAAATATTCACATGACATAGTTCTACTTACTATTGGCAAAACTAATTTTCTCTATTAGTTTGGGATTGGTCACAAATGTTCTTGTACAGTTTGATAACAAAAAAAAACTATGTAAGTATTGGTTGTCTATTCAGCAGAATTTTATTTTAGTTTCCATGTATTAAATGAAGAACGAAAGAGAACGAAAATGTTATGTTTTAAATACTTACGGTAATATTATTAGTATCTAAATCGACACACGTGACGTCTGGCGGTGGTTCGTACAGATCGAAAAATCTTGAATCGACGCCAATTAAATAGGGTAATGGCGCGTGTAGAACTTCTGCTAAACCTGTGTACATATATAACATTCATTTTATTTTACTTTCTATCACTATAACAACGCGTGCCATTAAAAAAAAAACATACAACGATTGACCTCCAGAGTCTGACCGTGAAATCGAGCAAGAAACACTTGTCAAATTCAATTTTTTCGAGTAACAACAAGTGTCTACAAACCTTAAATAATTAAAAAAGTAGTAATTTATATATTGGTCCTGAATTCATAAATAATAATAGAGTAAAATTACTGTTATCATAACATAAAAAGTACGTATCATAACGTAAAAAGGTGGTAGAGCCGTTAGAGCTCGCCCGGGGCGGTACCACCGCCACCCTCATAACCCGCCGTAAAGCAACATGTTCTTCATGTATTGTGTTTCGGTTGGGGAGGTGTGGTTGCCGGATACACATCATTGGAGGCGACCATCTTAGTCCTCAAGAGTAGGAACGCATCCGCGTCCATCCTTAAATAAAATTTCTGTTCTAATTAAGATTGGACATGGTTGTCCATGGGCTGCAGTGACCACTTAACATCAGGTGGCCTGCATGCCCATTTCTTACTCTTCCACAATAAAAAAAAAACATAATACCGCAGCAAAATATCAGTACAAAAAATGTACTGCTATTTTGCTATTTTGAATGTTAAAAGATCATATATATAATGCTATGTGAAAGCTAATATCTATTTATCTAGAATTTTTTTAATGGTGTACTACAGCATTTTCATTAAACATTTTTCAAATGAACCATTGATTTCTATTTTGTCATTTAAATATTATTTACAGTAGATATCAAACAAACATGTGAATATATTTCCTTACCTAATGGACATAGAGGTATGTAAGGACACTGCCACTTGAATGGAAATAAAAGACTTGATACGGCTTCTGAAACTGCTGTTAGCGTGTCTGGCCTGTAAATAATATAATATATTAGTAACTATTTTTTTATATTTTATGTAAAGAAATATATCGATATCCTTGGAATTGCGATATTTTTGCTTTTTTACTGTTACTGGAGTGGCAAGTAAAATTGGACTGTGTCCGAATGAAGCAGAAAGAAGCTTGATTTTAAGCCTCATTAGAATGACGAAAAAAAACTAGTTTACAAGACAAAATGCTAAATTAGCGAAAATAACCATATTTTGCGAAACAACTTAATTAAAATGAGATATTTTTTCTTCCACTGCATAGATTATCATCATCATCATCATCATCTTCATCATACTGTTTGGATGCGAACTAGTGGCAATAAGAGATAGAGGCCCAACTTTATATTGAATATGTTTAAAATGTCCATAGGCTCATAAGGCTAAATGACTTTATTTAATGATTTTTTAAGGATTTAATGAATGCCGTGTATCAAAAATTTTTTGGGTGCAACCACGATTCAGTTTAATTTTTCTTTTTACTACCTAAGCGCTGGATGTGGAATGTACTCTGTCTTGAATTATTATGGAAATGCTATAACATGGGATTTTCGAACTAAGGCGCCAAAAGAACTGTCTTTGACACCCGGAGTTGCATAGACTATACCCTAATATTGTAACTTTAATAGAAGACATTAGCTCACTTTTATTAGGAAGCCCGTTTGGTTTATTGTTATGAAATAGAAGCCATTGTGATGTATAGTTTTACCTCCTACCACTACGTATTTTTAATAGTGGCAGTGATAGTTGCATGGGAACTTGCCTGAGGGAGTGTATGAGTATCTTCTGCTCGGTGATGGCGATGGCCAGCAGCAGCAGGCAGTTGTCGGGCCCGAGGTTGAGCAGCAGCTGGCGGAAGCCGGCGCCGCTGCGCACCAGCGGCTGGTCGTCCCGCCTCGTCACTATCACGCGGTCGTGCGGGTTCGTGGGGGACAACTGGACATGCATTAATACTTTATTAAAAACTTAAGGGATAATCTAAATAGAGTTTGTAGAATTACGATAGATTATACTATACCCTATGTGTATATATGAATCAAATCTATAAAATAAATAATAAAATCTTAATAATTTAACATTTTTCCTATTTTAGGCACCTTACTTTTAGGCAACCTTTAATATAGGGATTAACCCCTTAGAGGTACATTTTTTTTTAATTTCTTTTTAATGCAAACTTACAATAGATAAAACCTATTTCCAAAATTTCAGGATTAGACGTTCAGCGGTTTTTGCTGTCCATCGATATTTGAGTACATTAGTCACTTATTTATAAATACTCTTTTCTTGTATTAACTATATGTATACTATATATATATATATATATATAACTATATCTATACTATATCTAACATTTACCTATCAAGTATCAATATTATCGGTAAGTTTAAAAACTAACGCAGGTGCCTCACGCGCTCATGATTATTACCTACTTTTCTAACAAAATAAAATACGAATAGTCACCGGCAAAGACAGTGAGAATAGAAGTTTACCTGTAGTAATATTCTCGGTTCAGGAAAAGGAACTTCTTCCAATAAATGAATTATATATCTTTCTATGGGTATACTTAATGGTTCTTTACTCCATGACAATTCCTGAAAAAAAAAATACATTGCATTATTTGTCTTCACATTATGGAAGAATATAACCAAATTCATTAAGTAAACACCTTATAATAAAAAAAAAATTAAATATAATTTAAAATAATCATAGTTGCATTTTTCGCATATTGTATAACTAGAAATTTAACCAAAAAAAGTTAAAACATGTTAATAATTAAATGACTTATTGATTAATGTATACGATTCTAAACTAATATCATTGTGGAATTTATAAATTTTATTATATATTATATACCGGCCATGTAACAAGTTCGAAATATCGGCAATTAGAAAGTGTAATCGTGAGTATCCGTTGTATAGTAAAATATATATATTGAATATACGATCTTAAACAGATATTATCGCGGAATTTATACTTTATGTTGTATAACGGGTATTCACGATTAACAATTTTTGATTTTTAATTGCCGATATTTCGAACCAGTCGCATGGCTCGTGGTCACGGCGAAACTGTGTTGAACTCACCAATATATACAAGAGCCAGCGTTCGAAGGTGTCGCTGAAGGGCCACCGGGAGAGCAGGCAGACGCACTTGTTGGCGTGCAGCACGTGCGTGGCGTGGGAGGCCCCTATCCGCCAGCCGATCTGCTCTGCTTGCCACTCCGTTATTTGCGTGTGGGGGTACGGCTCGTAGAACGTCACCGCTGATCCGTATACCTAGAAACAATGACGTCATCGTTCACATTTTTAACGGTAAAGAAAAACATCGTGACAAAGCCAGTGGTATCTCGCATTTCTACGAGATACCACTGGCATCCAAATAACAACCGAACCATCGCAGCGTGTATGAAACTTTAACACTAGCGGACTTTAAAACTAGCGTTAACCAAGTATCCCGCTCGGATTGTCTGCGCAATATTCCTGGTAGAAATTGCATAGTAATAAGTTATTAAAATTATTGGGTATTTTACTATTTTTTTTTGGTCATTACTCAGAACATAATTTAGTATGATAATACACAGCCAATAACTATACCGTAGGTACAGGCATTTTTTGTAAAAAAAATTTAAGACAGATTAAATAGGTCGATTTTGCGTTAAAAAAACACCAATTTACATTTTAACACACAACAATTTACTTAAATATAATAGAAGAGAAGTAGAAATACAATATGCGTACCTTATCGGTGGCGTCAGCAACGGTGAGCACAAAGGTAGAGAAGACTGGCTTTGGCATAGCTGCATTCTTGGGCCATAGTTCCAATGTAGCGCCCATTGGGAGACAAAATAGTGGCACTGACGTTGGAAACGCTAGACTTCGGCGCTCGGTCATTGGATACCTGGAAATAAGAAAATACACATAGAAACATATATGTTAATGATATAGAATGAACAAACAAGTGCAACCGATATGACAGTGGTCATTGCCCGCCTGTAAACAACTCAGAAAAGAATTACAGAATTTCTAATTCAAGTTAAAATACTAATATAAGATTTTTCTTTTTTATGTGAGAAGAGTAGCAAACGAGCATGCAAACCACCTGATATTAAATGGTCGCAGCCCATAAACGTCCACGTACAACCACAAACACGACTGAAATCCTATCTGAGCTCGAATATAGCTACGTTGCTACTCCTGAGGACTACGATGGACGCCTCGTATCGAAACACAAGTAATGCTTTACGGCGGATTACGAGGGAGAAATATATTTATGTAACATAGAAGTAAGAAACCAGCTAACAATCCGTCGATATTAAAAGGACCAGGTACACCCATGGACATAATGAACTTCAAATAGAATTACTAATTTTTTATCATAAATGCATTGCAACCTTTAATTTCCCCTTAAGTTATTCTTGCATTTTGGTTGGAAAGGGATGCGTCAGCCATCCTTATAATTCGACCTTCTTAGCCCCCAGGATTGCATTATTTACCACACATACCACACATACCAATGAGCTCAGATAAGACTTGCAATTAAAAAAACATGAAGTGATCTATATCAATATTTAGTATAATAATAACTTTGCACGAAAAGTGTAATAAAATAACATTCCAACAAGTATCTACAAAGGTAATGCACAACAAAATATTCGTTATCAATAACAAACAAGTTCATCCGTTAAAAAGTCGTTTAACCCAACTCATAATGAGTATACAAGAGCAATGAGTCATGGCATGTATCCCAATATTAAAACTGTTACATATAACATGGATACTTTCACTGGATGTGTCAGTAATTAACATCTCTGTACAGAGTACGTACCATTATGCGCTTTCCATATACCTCATTTTTAGATCCATGATAACCATAGATTTAAACGTAATCTATTGACAGACTCTTAATTGTTTGGTTAATATTTTAGTTACAGAATGTTTAGTATTTAGTTTAGTAGCAAAATTTGTGAAAATATACAAATTCAAAAATATATTTTAGACGTAATTTCAGTCGCAACAAAAATATAGTATGGTATTTTATTAATATTATATTATTTTATTTCATTAATATTTGTAATAAGAATGGGATGATTCGGGAATATGTGGATCAATAAGTGCTTCAGAACGCGCATTGAAGCGACTTTCAGGTAAAGATAATTAAGTTTCTATATAGGCAGCATGATAGCCCGCTAGACATATAAGGGGATCATTATGAGCAGCAACGCATCTACGTATGTTCTTGGATAGAACTTCAGTGCCTCATCAAGGTTGTATGTGATTTCCATTGGGCTAAACCGACTAATACCCATTATACTTAAACATTTACAAACGAGGCGACCAGTCTTCAATAGTAATAATGCATCTATTCTAATTCAGATCGAGTACAGTTAGTGAAATGAGTTACTATCAGGATATATGTATCTTTGTTTGCTTCTTTACAAACATAAAAAACGCCCACAGAAATGTCCCATAGATACGCATCTCACTTCTGTTCACTTTCTGCTCTATGTCCGTGGATGCTAATTGAAGTTAATTACGTTTGTATACTTAATCAAAAATGCAAATTGGGTTTTAAATAAAACTAACAGAATACACCTACTAATAAAGATTATGATTTCTATGCGTTATTTTTACGATACAAGATATTTATTGATACGATCATTACATAACGTCGTTATCGAATCAAAATATGTGTCACGCGTATAAAATCAATAGTGATGTCATTGGTTATTCATATCTTATTTCTAGTAAAAATTGGATACGTTTTATCTTTATTTTTATTTGTTTATACTAGTTTTGCTGCACCTTATGATAAAACAAAGTTTTTTCCGAAAACAAAGCAGCAAACGAACATTTTTCCTGATGGTGATTTTACTAACAGAGCTGGACCTGACATGTTGATTTGAGTTCATACGTAGTTGTATTATTACTACTGAAGACCAATGTGTCTCCTCGCTTGTATATTACGGCGATCAACCCTTTCCCACCGAAACGCGAGAATCCTGTTACAGCAGAATATAAGGTCGGAGCTCGGCTCCACCCGGCTGACCCGGCCAATTATCGTAATTTTACTACCTTTGAAACTATTTGTTTGCTCGTTAGCTACTCTTCTCAAATAAAAACTAGACATCGTGTTTTTGAGACATTAAAAATATTCCTATTTTTACACGCTTTCAATTCTGTTTCTAAGCGCATTAATAAGCTTGTGTCCAAATTAAAACTATGTTTATTCACTATTGTTTTTTGTAGAACTTTTAAACACGTTTCGAATCGATATCAAATATTTTCCGTAAAAAACGTCTATTGAAATGAGAATGTTAAACAATGAAAAAAATAATACGGAAAGTTTTTCTGACAATCTATTTTTAAATACTTATTGTATTTCCGTCGAAACTCAATTGTATTAAAGCGTATTAAGCATACTAAAAATAAATCCACTTACCTAAAAAGTACTTCCGGCTTGTAAGCTATTAAAGGTGGACGGTTCATTGACTTCTTGTAGCAGAGAAACACGTCACTGCCCATTAACCCTGCAATTGATAAAATATTAACAAAAAAAAGTTTTCAAATAACTCAAATAGTCGGCAAAAATGTAACTCCATAAAAATTACAACTTCCGTTTTCACAATTGGGAATGCGAATCTCTATGAAATGCATTTTTATTTGTATATTTGTTTTCGTTATAGGTAAATTGCTCAATTATAATTTAAACACTCCAGTGACAATTTTTATTCCTATTTTTTCAGCGTTAAGGTTAGTCTTTACTTCAAATTTAATTGGAACTAAACCAGAACTCTATACCCTTTTAAATATTTTTTTCTAAATCGGGTAATAAGTAAAGGAATTCTGGAATAACATTAAAAAAAAAACGAGTAGAGTACCTCCTCATTTTTGAAGTCAGTTAAAATACCTAAACTACTTTCATACTTACCTATTATTGATAAGACCACATACCTATATTGTTTGAACAGTTATTGAACTTGAACTATTCATATTTATCTCTCGCAATGACGTATGCACGTAGATATAAATAGCACAAATTTAAATTCCAACGTTGAATAGATATAGTTCATTGGGAAAGCGCTTATAATGTTGTCGTTAGTGTACCATAAATATGCATTGTCACGACATATAGGTAATTAAATAAGTGTGCTCATTACATGACTATAAGCATTTTTATGTAGGAAAAACAAACGAGCATGCAGACCACAAGATGTTGAATAGTCGCTGCAGCCTATGGACATCTCGTTACTTTAAAACAAAAGGGCCACAAATCAAAAATACACAAAATCCTTTTTATTGTAAAAATTCAAATTTTGTCACATATCCGAATCAACCATTAAAAGCAGAATAAAAAGATCTTTTTAAAGTGTACAACACCTATTTAACAGTTTTAAAATTACATACCAATTATACAAGAACTGATTTTGAAAACTTTAAATGGCTCTCCTGTAAAATTAGGTCTATTCGCGTTTTTCGGCCTTTTTGTTTTGAAGTAGCGATCTATACAACCTCAAACAGAACGGTAGTTCTATCTGAGCTTGTACGTAGATAAGTTGTTACTCCAGAGAAGTAATATGGTCGTCTCCATTGTAAGTACAGCCGGCAACCGCACCTCTCCTACCCAGACACAAGAGTTTCTTCACGTCGTTTAATGGAGGTTGTAATGGTACCTCCCTTCTTGAACTAGTTTTACTATTTTTCAAACATCATAAAAATATTGTGTAACAGCCTTATCATACTTGCAATTTACTAGTAATGATGATAATCCATTAAAATTATGCATTCTTAGTTTTTTGTTAAAAATCTAATTTCACAAATTACTATAACAAAAACTTTGTTCCATTACAATATATAGACTTGTAAAGGTAACGGCTATATTCCTAAACATTAGATAGGCAGCTTATTAATCTGTGTACTGATCATAATCGTATCATAGTCCACCTATTGTTAAAGGCCACTCTTGGTACAACTGGGGTTGACGCCACATGAGACGGGAATCTTACGTGACGTCATTCGCTTACCAATGACTTTTACTTTTTTTATTTATTTACTAATAGGCTCGCGTTTGGTTACTATCCCACCTGATGGAAAGCGAGATGTAGCCTAGTATGTGGCACGCTTGCTTAAAAAGTGCCTATTCACTCTTTTCTCGAATAGTTTCAGGTTGTATGCATCGGCAAAAAAAGACGCCGGCAGGGAGTTCCACTCATTCGCAGTCTGTACAAGAAACGAATTTGCGAACCGTTTCGTCCTGTTCAGAGGGGTGTCTATTAGATATGAGTACCCTGCCGTACGTCTAGACGTGAGATGGTAAAACGGAGCAGATTTTTTTTTATAATGAAAGAGCAAGAAACGGACACGCAGACCTCCCGATGTTAAGCGGTCACTGCAGCATATGGACAACCACGTCTAACATCAAATAGAACAGAAGTTCTATTTAAGGATGAACGCGGATGCTTTTCTACTCTTGAGGACTAAGCTGATCGCCTTCAATACTGTGTATCCGGCAACCACACCTCCCCAACCGAAACACAATACATGGAGAACATGTTGCTTTACGGTGGGTTATGAGGGTGGCGGTGCCGCAGTCCCGGGCGAGCTCTGACGGCTCTACCACCTTTAAAATATTATACTACTAATAGCACTTAGTTCGCTACTACTAACCTTTGTTAAGATTCTTGGCTATCATGCAAAATGCATGCGGTGCTGTTTCCCCCCTGCTGGTCACAATGACGCATATATCGACGACGACTAACGCGTTGCACGGCGCACCGATGTGCGCACGCCTGTATGTGATGAAGGTCTTTGCTGTCGAGTTGTTCACGTTTGCCAGTCTACCGCCAACTGATTCTAGGACCATCTCCGCATCGGCCATTAAACGTTCTCTCCCTTCGTACATGACTCCTAATAAAAAACATAGGAAATTAAAACAAATGTTTCACGTTCTTATAACGGATTAAAAAGTAGGAATTACCTTCTTTTATTTGCACATCTATTAAACTAAGAGAAAACATTTTAAACTTTTGTTATAAAAACGTACATTAAACAAATTATTTTTTTCGTATTTTAATTTTCGGCATTCTCATTCCAATACAGGTTATGATGAAAGTTTCAAGTTTCTAACTCATCTAGAGGTTTTTTTAAAGTCGATCACTTATCAATAAGTCAATAGTCAGTTTCTCTTAAAATAGTCTCGTAACTCATTAAGTTGGAAGTATTGAGCTTCGTTGCGAACTTTTTAATTTCATGTCGCTCTCTTAAATGTTGCCTTCACGGCGGATAGCCTCATACACGTAAAGAGCCGTAAACTTGTATTTTGAATCGAGCTTCTCAAGGTCAAAACATAATAATAAACTCGTAAATAAACATTGCAATTCGGCGAAGGCCAAGGGAAGTAGATCGCGTAATCAGGAAGTGTCAAGTGTGGGTCGAAACAAATTATTCTATGGAGATAAGTGTGTCCATTTTATTTTTTATAAACAGATATGATGTATGAAGAACAGTTTGCGTGTAGCCTTCCTTAACATATTAGCTTTAGCCTGCAGTTTTTTATCGCACAGAAGTCGAAATCATACATTTTTATGCTATGTACATACATATTTGAAGTACATTTAGAAAAGAAATAAAAAATCACACAATTTTTCATATTTTATTTTACTCTCTTAGAAGTGGAATTTATTATGCACTTAGCTGCAAAATTTCAGGAGTCCAGGATAATCGGCGTTGGATGTGCTTCAATCTTTTGGTCAGTCACTAATTTTGCCTCTTTTTTTAAAAAGATTTATGTACATATAGGGATATCAGACTGAAAGAATTTTAGAGTTTTTACCTGTTTTATCGCACTATTTATACGTTATCACATTTTCGTGATTTCTGTTTACTTAATGCGGCCTAAGTCCGAGTTTTTAAGCACTCACCTCTAAATCGCATAGTTTAAATTTCATGCAGCTTGAGGCTTGCATCAACTTGATTAATTCTAGTTTATCTTCCTTATCTACAGCGAGGTTGTACCGAATTAGCATTATTACAATACCGCTCATTAAAAATTCGAATACTAATAATACATTTTAATCACGGTACTGAAATTGACCTTATACTAACACTCTTCATGTTTTTTTATATGTTATACCAACCCTGGTTATACCGCCTTTGTATAAAATACCTCATATTGCATCATGTTAACTTAATGTCTTAAATTATTTACTATATATGTATATATAATTTTGTTCTTCACTAAGGGGCTGAAGAGCCTTCTGTTTCTTTTTGAGATGATAGAATTATTTGAATATCGCACTTATTTGGTAGGTAGATCTAAATTTCTGTTCAACTACGTACGACCTTAATATTATAACTTACCGATATCAACGAGTGGAGGCCTCTCTCTGCCTCGCCGTATGCACAAAAAGCATTCCGGCGACCGCATCGAGCCATGGTTCAGATCAGCGGGCAGGCCTGTTGGAGTCAGTTCTAAGAGCTCGTATCCATTTGGTACCGTTTCGCCGAGGCCGGGGAAGATTACACCTGAAATTTGTAACTTATTAGCCTTTGCATGAAATACTGAAACAAGTTAAAGGTGGGAGAACTGTGGTTCGATCGGGGAGGTACCACCGCCACCCTCGTAATCCGCCGTAAAGCTTTACTTGTGTTTCGGTTTGAGACGTTCGGTTGCCGGCTAAACTTTGAAGCGAGGCCACCATCCTAGTCCTCAGTAGTAGCAACGCATTTCGTTCAAGCTCAGATAGGATTTCAGTCATGTTTGTGGTTGTACGTGGATGTCTATGGACTACGACTACTAAACATTAACATTTGCTACTCTTCTCACATGAAAAATGGCAATATTTCCTATTAAAAAATGTCATAGAAAATACTTTGGCTGTAACAATTTTATTTCACTGCTGGGAATGTTAAAACTGCTTGTCGTACCGTATATATGGATAAAATAAATACTTTGGTACGTAGCAGACTCAATGATTTATATGGTCGTGTATTTAGTAAAATCGAATCGAATTATTTACTGCATAGAATAGGTCAAGAAACTCATATACCATCAGTATGTATTTGTCTGTCTATAGTCGAAATTGACTATTGTCTATAAGATGGCCTGTCGCTTAATCAATTTGTCGCTTGTCGCTTAAACAAAAATACTACTTATTTACGTATACAACTAAGACATTTTAACCTTCTAATCCATTAACGTGTTTTAATAGACATCACTATATAGATAAAGTAATACAATCCTTGTGATGTTATTATAATGAGCCGAGCTGTCAAGTTGAGCTGAGTAATACAATGCGGGCTACACAATTAGTACTAACATACACCTTACTTATGTAGTTGTTTAGTATCGAAGCGAATAAATCATTAAATCGTTACTAACTTAGAACATAATTTACACCGAGATTCATGAGTTTTTACCGTTGGAGAGTTAGGTTTCAAAAGGTAATACTAATGTAGAACCAAGCTTCTAACGAAGTGTTTCCCAAACTTTTTTAGGCTATGCCCCACCTAAACATTTCTAAAAATTGTATGCCCCACTACATAATTTTTTATTTTTATTTTTTTTTGTTCCCTTAAAAAATATAAATGATAAGTTTTAGGAAGAAAATACTGTTTTATTGAAATATAGCGGAAAGGCACGTGTTTATTCGTATTAATTTATTTTATCTAGAAATAAGTGTATTAGTGCCCCCCTTAACTATCAAATTGCCCCCTGTTGGGCGTGGGCCCCACATTGGGAAACACTGCTTTAACGGCTCTACAGATTTTGGCGAAAAAGCTAGACCTTTTCGCGACCCATATTTAAAATATTATTATAACAGAATATTACATATATTTAGACTTACAATATCCGCAATTTTAATATTATTTGAAATTACAAAGAAATATAATTACAAAGATATAGAGAAATATAATTTCAATATTTAACTTAGCACCAATAATGTTGCTTTTTTAATATTTCCATGCCCACACTAGATACATTTCATTACACATTAATTTATTGCGGTACATATGTTAATATATGTGAAACTCGGAAACAAATAGAAATACCATAAACATGACGTTTGAGTTATGAGGTCTTCAACCACAAAGTTACGCGGAAATATCATTTACATTAATTATATTATTATTATATGCCTAAAACTGCAAGACTACAGTAAACTTGCACCACGTACACATGCAATACCTACTTATGAAGTGCTCTTATCATCTATATTTCCTCAATGGATTATTCATTCAAAGATATGTGTAGTTATAACCTATACCTACTATATTTCGTACGAACTATTAACAGATATAATTACATTAATTGGACGGAATGCATATGCGAATTGGCCTGAGAATTGAGGTTTAAGTGGCAATGAACTTATCTGTTCATTGATCAATACTATCGGGATCATTTATACGTGAATCACGTTGAGGTCAATTGTCGATCAGGGCCTTTTGATAATTTTACAAAGATGACAAATGGTAGGGGCCTTTAGGGAAAGGTGACCAATGTTTTATGTCACAAGAGTGGCAAACGATTCAGGCCACGTGATGTTATGTAGCTAATGGAGCCCGCAGGGTGACCGCTAGTAGCAAATATTTAATGTAAGGTCTAAGTGTGACAATAGGCATTATAAAAAAAATGTTATAAACATCCAAATTGTTTCGAATTTAGGTAGTTAAATATGTACATTCGTATGTAGACCTGTTTATTAATATATTCCATCGATTTCGAAGTAGTTAACTTATACGTAAACATTTGTGGAATAATTTTATTGACAATCATGATATTTTCCTTACGCTCTCTCTTACCTTTGGTTTTAGGTATATAAGAAATGGTAGGGGAAAAGAAACAAGTCATTGCTTTTGAGTAATTAGATATGTATACATATGATTTTAAACTAATATTATCGCGATTTTTTTACATTTTACTACGAACCGAATACTCATGATTAATTCAGTTAAGCCGTGACTACGAGCCATTCAACTGGTTCGAAATATCGGCAATCAAAAAAATCCTTAATCGTAAGTACCTGTAAAATGTATACATATATTGCTTGTTCCGGATTCCTTACCTTATATAAAACATTTTACCTATAATATAAATCAAATACACTTTATTAAATATTCGAATTATGTATTCAGTCGTTAGCAAAAGATTCCTCAGTAAACAAATGCGATATACAAAAAATATTTTTATTTTTTATAGACTGTTCGCACAGTCGACGCTCTAATAATAACAGATTATATTCACGATTATCTAATTACAAAATACTCGAAAACACGGTATGGTACTGCTAATGTGTATGTACATTACATAAATTTATTGTAATTATATATAGCGTATATATTATCAGATTTTTATGACCCCCGACCAGGACGACACATGACAAATAAAATTAATTGTTTTCTTGTTTTTTGAAAAAAATGAAAAATGGATAAGATTTTTTTAATAATTTAACATTATAATGACAACAAAAATATATATTATAGTAGTATATAGTTAGTTTGTTAAATATTTATTTCCATCAGGCATTTAACAACAAGCAACCAACCAACATTTAAATGGTGGGAGAACTACAGTTCAACCTGGGAGGTACGACCCCCGCTCTCATAATCTGCCGTAAAACATTACTTGTGTTTCGGTCGGAGAGGTGCGGTTGCCGGCTACACTTTGAGGCGAGGCGACCATCTTAGTCCTCAGGAGTAGCAATGCATCTACGTACGAGCTCAGATAGGATTTCGATCTTGTTTGTGGTTGTAAGTGGATATCTATGGGCTACGACTACTTAACATCAGGTTATGGTTTGCATGCTCGTTTGCTACTCTACTCACATAAAAAAATGTTGATATATTTTTTTTATCAACAAGAGGAATTCTTTTACAAAATGGATTTATTTTGTAAACTACAATTTCGTCCGACAGGTCAACATATAAGAATATGATTATACTGTGTACACACCACAAAAATATACGATAGGTCGCGTTATGTGTAAAGTGCTCTTTAGAACCTAGTTGTGACAAAAAAGGTATGATAAGAACTTGTCAATCCACAACGAGCCAATATGGTCATGGTTCGAAAAATAAGGAAGTTTTCTCATCCAAGACGTGAAGACCTTACTTACAACAATATTACTATGTCGATATAAAGCATTGCAGAAGAGGGAAGGAAAGATTTATGGCGAGTTTCACAGAGGACACTCGTCTACTTGTTTATTATTAGTTAACTTACCGTTCATTACAATAATGAACACCTAAAACGATTTATAATAAAAATAATACAATCAGTTAACAGTTTCTCTGCGGTGTACAACACTGGTGTGTATTACTTGTATGGCTTGTACACACCTGTGTTGTACGTACAAGTCTGTATTGATTACGGACGAACACAAGTGCTGTGTTTACGTCGGCGCTAGAAGACTGACGGCGGACATTACGTCTGTGTATTCGTGGATGCTACGCTGATGCTAACAACAAAATTTTCAGTCTAGAGAAAAAGCTCCAGTTTAGGCCGCCTCCCGAAATCCTGATTCGATGTAATATATAAGTGCTGCAGTTAAAGCGTTAAGTGGTATAGATTGATAGTATTCGATACTTTTGGACCCAGGGTTAGAATCACTGGCATGTACTTCTGATTTTTGGAAATGATGTGCATATTAGAAATTATCACTTGCTTTTACGGTAAAGGGGCATAATGCAAGGAAGCTTGTACGCGTCAAGAGTTCTCAAATTTGTGTATTCTACTAATCTGAATTTGGCTAGTATTGTGGACGGGGAGGGTTTGAAGTAACTCTTGAGAGGAGAACCGTATTGTGCAAAAGGACAGTAATGGTTTGATAATATTACGAAACGAATATATTTATATTTATTTTCATTACTTTTAAAACAGAATGTGTTTAACATATATTTGTAGTTACAAATAATATATATTGGTAGTAGTAAAAATGGTAAGTATTTAGGTCATCTGGAAATAAGCATTCGCATTTTCTGTAAATGCTTTCAAGACGAACGGCGGTCAATCAAGCCGTTTGACAAAGTAGTCAATTGGTAGTTCATATTTATTTCGATGTTTTAACAACTCATTATAAACAGTTAGAAATAATTAAATTGCAATTTAGCCAAGACCACGAGCCATGCAATTAGTTCAAAATTGCCTATAAAATATAAAAATCGTTCATCGTGAGTACTCTATAAATAGTAAATTTCCGCAATAATATTAGTTTGAAATTATCATATCTCGCGCAGAGAGTTGCGATTGCTATAAAGTGCGGGAATGAAGCTAGTATTCTTGGAACAATGCCGCATGGGGACGGACTCCCTTTAGATTGTTTAGGTTAGGTTTTTATTATAATTAGTTTTAAGATTTTCATCATTGTAAATATGAAAATAAATATTTGTTAATTTAAAAATAAAGTTTGAAATCATATCTTCATTCATGTCACAGACTTCGTTATTTGTCAACCAATTTAAATGAAAAAAGCACTAAACGTTAACCCATCCCCATATAATCCTGAAAGCTGCATGCAAATAGAATAAGCCGTTTTAATTAGCGTGCACAAACATACAGACAAACAGACAAAATGAAAAAACATTTTTTGGATTCTTTTGCGTATATAAAGGCCATTGTGAATTTTTAAATATATTTGCCATGTACAGACAGCGATCAGTTACAGATTTATTATATGTATAGATAATGTCATTCGTATTTTGACATTATTAAGCATTTCTCACAGTTCATCAGTATTCATTAATAATTTTGTATAATATTACAGTCCGAACTGTTTAGATATTTATCATATCAACGTGTAATTTTTGATATGATAATTTTTGTAGCCACTATGAGAATTACATTTATATTTTAAAGTTGACTTTGTTATTACTCGCTTTATCTTTAAATGCACTATTTATTAATGAGTAGCTTCAACAGGCGAATTTGCCCGCGAAATATAAGCTTAGACGCCAACGACAAAGCAATGTGTAATTTATAAAATACTGCTTAAAGGACGGTAATCCTAACTATAGATATTTTTTATCATCAGCAGTTCTACCATATAAAAAATGTAGTTTAGTCATTGTTATTGGATTATATTATTAAACCAGGAATTGCAATTCTACTACGATTTGTACTATGTAACGGGTATTTATGAATAATGATTTTTACTTGTGGATATTTCGAACAAGTTGCACGGCTCGTGGTCACGGCTAACCCAGTGTCAAACACTCCCCTCGCAACACTCTAGCCAAGTTCAGATTAGTAGACTACACGGCTTAAACAGTTTAGACGTGAACATGAACAATACAACTTTTTCGGAATATCGGCAATTAAAAATCGTTAATCATGAGTACACGTTATATAATGAAATGTAAAAAACCGCAATGATATTGGTTTTACGCTTTCCCTGTGGCTACAACATTGCTGTGTAATTCTGGGAGCGATGTGCTTGCGACGTCTACACACCTGTGTTCTACGGACAAATTTGTATGGATTACGAGCGAATAACAGTAGTGTTTTTACGTCGGCATTACAAGACTGGGGGCGGACATTGCGTCTTTGTATTCGTAGATGATACACAGATGATAAAAAATACAATATTTCAGTAATTCGTAGGCGTATCTTCAATCTAATCAAATAAGCTCCAGTTTAGGCCGCCTCACGCAATATTGACGCGATCATACATATCCGCGCCGCAGTAAAAGTGTTAAAATCATATACAAATCGGATTGTCGTAATCAATGGATTTGCGTTTATCCCACGGCATATGCATATTTCGCTTACTAAGTTACGTATCATCGGAATGCATACCCTTGTGAACATACGCTTGACGGGGTTTCACAGAAAAATTATGTCAATGCTATTTACGATGCACGTAAAAAGATTAATTTAATTGCACTGTTTTAAAAGATGTAATGACACGAACAGATACTACAGGGTACGGATACGAAGTATTACAGCCACTGTCATAATCTAACGTGAAGCATCTCTTGTGTTTTGGTTGGAGAGATACGGTTGCCGGATACAATTTACAAGCGAGGCTATTTTCTTAGTCCTAAGGAGTGGCAGCGCATCTACGTACGACATAAAATAGGGCTTTAGTCCAGGACAGTCCACTTTGGGAATTGTGAAGTCCATGGACTACAACGATTGCTATTTGCTACTCTTCGTAATTTCACAACTAAGAAATATGGAGACGGAGGCACAGATTAAACTGTCAAAATTAATAGTACACACCCAAAAAAAAATCCACTCGGGTTATGGTAGGTGCATAATTACATGGTCGAAATTTTATTACTAGACTCCTAAAAATATATATATTTTCGCACGATTACCACAGTTGTATAATATTAATTTGCCATTTGGAGTCTGTTTAAAACCTTCAGGTTTTATAAGCGTTCACGCTTATCTAGTGGATATATCGCATGTATTTTTTTTTCATAAAGTATGTTTCAAAAGTAAAAGAACATATCATAATGTGATTCATATTTCTACGCGAATTAATCTACGCGAATTTTGCATACCCAATTGACTAATCTGCTTCATTTCAATGGAATGTCTTCGTCTTTTTAATGAGGATAAATAATAGATAGGAAAATATTACGAGAAATTCTTTTCACTCAATCCATGGTATAATTTTTGCACGTATTTTGTAAACGTGAATATTATCATTGACAAGTTTCTCTCAATGAGACGGTCGCCCTACTTATTGGGCTTGTACTAGTTTCGCTTATTAAGTTACGAATCGAGACAAGGTCTGCGCTTAAAGACCTGTCCTTAGCGTGTGTTTGACAGATTTTCAGGGAAAAATAAGCTTTACTATGCGCGATAGTACGGTAGTGTTTATAGCCCTGTCTTAAAAAAAAATCATTTTTCAATTTTATCCTATGCCTACAAAAGTAGATTCACACACGTCCTGATCGCAAGCAATGCGGCAATCGCATTTTTTTAGGTGAGAAGAGTAGCATACGAGCATGCAAACCACCTGATATTAAGTAGTTGCAGTCTATAGATATCCACGTATAATCGCAAACACGACTGAAATCCTATCTGAGCACGAACGTAGACACGTTGCTACTCCTGAGGACTAAGATGGTCGCCTCGCTTCAAAGTGTAGTCGGATTTGATCATTATCTCGTGCATTATACACATAGTACGCGCCACACGATCAGAAATGAATCTCATTGGGCAGAGTACGGGTAACGCCATAGAGCAATCTGTACCGTGTACATCGTACGTACTGAACTCCCGGCTTCCATGACGTTATTCAATTGTATACATTTTTTATGAAATTCTAAAGCATTTTTTGCCACCTTACCATCGAAACGTAAGAATTGCTTCACGCTAACTTTGGAGGCATGGTACCAAAACCGTGGAACATATGAAGCCATATGTATTATACCATTTTGTATTTTATGAAATATGCATTTAATAAAATTACGACACGTATGGTGCAAATAAGTATATGAGATAACACATACCCTTAAGAGAGCAAAACCGTGGATCCTATGAAACCACACATGTATAAGAGTAACATATACTCTTGACAGAATATCATTGAATACAGTCTGAAAAAGTTCTTTGCCTATGTGAGGAGAGAAGTTTGATATCAGAAGTCATGTCTGACTGTATAATGCTGAACCATCAGATTTGAAATAGGACTAAAGCAGTTAACAATTTATGATTGTTAAAAAAAATACACTACAATAAGTGTCACACAATGGTGACAATGTTAGGCAAGTGTGGCATAATGAAAAGTGGCAATATTTTGCCAAAGCTACAAAAATTTTCAGACATGGCCAGTCCAACGTAGCAAATGGGAAATAACTAAACTACATGTTTCCAGACGATTTTGAAATCATTTCCTCATCCTTAAATCAAGTTATTGAAAGTAATATCTGACGCCAGCTGCAGTGTAACTCAATACCAAACCACAATCTGTATCATTATTCCACTATTGATTCCTGAAATATGATATTTTGGTTTGAATAGCTTACGATGACAAACTAATTGTATAGTGAATACTTAAACATTTCTATGACCCCATAAATACTAAATAGTAATATTTTTAGATTGTCTAGACATTGGTGCCAGAGGATATAACCTTTTTATTTCATGTTAAAAAAGTAGCTAACAAAAATGCAGGGCACAATGTTAAGTGGGTCATGGTTAAGTAGTCACTGTAGCCTTACATCTGGGCAACCACAAACAACATAAAATTCCTCCTGCTATTACAAGATAAGCATATACATGTGTTGTTACGCTTGAGGACTAATGATCAGTTCATCTGTAAATGTAACCAACGACTTGCATGATCCATCTGAATAGGTTTCAATTCTTGCATTTCACTGAAATTATTTGGGTGCCATCTTATTTATGAAAATAGTCATATCACATGACTATATAATGTTGGATACAGATGTCTCTAGACAGATAAGTGATTTTCTAGTATTTATAGTGTGTATATTTTCCACAGGCCGTTTTTTAATGGTCATCCTTATACAAAAAGGTGTTTGCAGGTAATAAACAGGATACTTTACATTGACATTAATTAAATGTATGTAAATACCTTATAATGAAATAACATGTTTAAAATCAAATTTGACTTATCATGTGGACTGCATGCTCATTTTCTATTACAATTAGACAAAATACAAATCTGTTTGAATAGTTTGATGTACAAGTTTCAAGAAACATGTTAAATACATACAGTAGAATTTACATACAAATTTAATGCATCTATATATATATTGTAGTACTTCATTTAATAAATAAACAAGAGATTACATCCAGGCAGGGACACTATATTAATATTCACAGAGACGCTATGGGTACAGAATATATTAACTGGCTACTCTCAAACTCAACAAAATAATGACCTAGAGAATCAATTAGGCAGATCACACTGCATACCTTATCGGGTTAATTATTTACTTCCTTATTTGTTTACATATTGAGTAGCACAGAAGCAAAATTTTAAACATGTTTTATATTATCTGTATATGGTCTGAAAAGAAATTGCGTCCAGTGACATGATACAGCCTCTTCCATAAAGGGTATTTGGTTTCAATTCCTCTTATGCATATAATATTAGTCCAACCTATGTATGCATTACAATTTAATTATCATTTTGTCGTGAAAGAAAACATTATGATGATTACTAGTCTTAAAATTCTATATAAGGTCTTCAAAGGTGTATGATATCTACCAACCTGCTATTGACTAGGGCACTGAATCATTGCCAACCTCTCTATGAGGAAGCCTGTACCCAGCAGTGGGACAGTAATAGGAACGTGAATTGATGTGTGAATAAATTTATCAATGTGTGTTATAATTTAATAAGTATTATTTATAGGGAAAGCTAAAAATTTTACATGATTTAGAAAAAATATATTATTTTGTGCACATATTACACGTAAAAAATATTTGACAAAAATTGGCTCTTCAAATAAGCAGTACCTAACAAAAATATAGTCAAGAGACTTTAAAATTTTAAATTAATGAGAAAATCGACATTAAAAAAAAACGATGTCTTTATGAATTAATGCAAAATTAGTTCCAATTTAAAGTAATGCCTCAGACACTACATATTATTTTACAATTACAATTTAGTATTTTTTAGTATTTTACAATGCTTGAAGTTATAAGAAAGGTACACAATAAAAAGTTGAATGATAAGTGCAAAAATAATAACAAAACTGAGTATTTAAAAAAGTAATGTTAATTTACAGTATGTGTCGTTGTATCTATTTAATGTGTAAAGGGAATAACTTCGTACATACCAATATCGGTGATCGGCGGTTTCGTACTGTATCCTTTTAGGTGCCCAGAATCAGAATCGTCCAATAACTCAGGTTTTTCAGGCAAGCCAGCCACGACAAAATAGTCAGCTACTCGCCTCTCATCCATTATTGTAAATTATATGTGACTTGTGTACAAGTACTATGAAACAAATTCAACTCAAAACATAATTAAACCCATCGGTAAACCAGTAACAACACTGAATTATTTCTGACAAAATAAAAATGTAACCTGTTTTGCGACCATAGTGTTACGAAAAAAACACCATTCAAACGTAAAATCCACATTGATCTATGGACTCATTACACAAGTAAGTAACACATTATTGGAAGAAATAAATCGTAAAACCAAGAAATAATGTAAAACATGAAACCCTTGAAGTGAACTTACAATTTGGTTTTGTTCACAGATAACGAAAAATATTTCTCGATGTCGGTATTGTTTTTCAGGTTATATCTATGATTTCAGATCATATTCAGAGACAAACTCTTTCTTTTCACTTCATTTTATTTGTTTCACTTTAAGAAATTTCTATTGTTTTTTGCAATATATTTTCTTTTGCGTTTTAACTATTTACCTATCATTGTTATGGTTACAGCGCGAAACGTTCGTTGACAGTTTAAAAAAAATGAGAATATTCTTGTCTACGGCTTTTACGTTAGTCTATAGTATAAAATTACCGCGAAATTTCAAATTATAATTTCATATGGTTTTATTATGTAATGTTCATCTACAATATTATTGTACGTTTACTTAGTCTGAACCAGAGATTACTCTATAAAGGTAGATTGAACTCAACTGGACATGGTATAAAGAAAAATACGGCACATTATTTAAGAACCTTTATTGAATATCATACGTCAATGATTATATCTTTTTGGGCTTTTGTTGATGGTGTCAGAGTATTCAACTCCAGTGTGTCTATATTCGCTCCTACTTGTGCACCTGCCAACAAAAGACCTATTGCCCCTTCTAATTCACAAACTCTTTTGCACACTGCCAACTCATCATTTATTTCTTCTTGCAGTGATGCATAAAGCCTTAAATTATCCCCACTAAATGACTTTATTTGATTATCAAAAACATCAATAAATACATTTGCAGCATCAATTACTTCCCGCGTAAACCTTGTTTCTCCTAGATTCTTTTTGAAAAATCTTAACAAAGCACCTATGTTTTTATCTGACAAATTATGCATTGCTACATGTAAAACTTTTCTCCTTTGTAATTCTTGAATAAGAGCTACTGTTTTTTCAGGAAATTTTGTTGCAACATATGGTTTTAAAACTACTCCTAAAGCTTTTCCAAACTCCATTTTTCTCAAGAACTTATCATATTCTGAGCTTTTATCAGCCTTTTCTTTGTTTACAACTACGTCTAAAGTGCTACTAGTATTATTGACTTGGACATGATCTGGTATAAACTTGAATAACCTCCTTTCGTGTTGTCTACGGGCTGGTTGTTCTCTTTTCCTTATTGAAATAACTCCATCAACCATACCAACTGCTAGTACATCATCATTCTCCGATATAGCCATGCTAAGGATTGCATTTGGGAAATCAATGTTATGAACAGCTTTGAAAGTGGATATGTCATATATTTTTACATGTCTGTCTAATGAAGCTGACATAAGCCTGCTACTGTTGCTGGCGAGCCTCAATGTTGTAACAGTTTTGTGGTGTTGAGAAATGTTTGCTAGAAGTTTTCCTCCATTGAATATATCCCATACTTTAATTTCTGTTCCTCCTGCGCTTATAAATATACCACCTGAAGGTAAGAATAATGTAGATTCTACAGGATTGCCATGATTAACAGCTAAAACTGTTTCATTTGATCTACAGTCATATAACTTTACTGTATGGTCATAACTTCCAGATAAAATTATTTCTGGTGATATAGGACTGGGGGCACCTGCTCGAATGTAATCAGTATGTTCAGAAAAACTTGCTATTTTCTCTTCTGTGGCAATATCCCACAAACAAACTGATTTGTCATCTGAGAAACTCAGAACTTTAACTTGGTCTTTTGTGAAGAAGGTCCTATGAACCTAAAAGAAATGAAAGCAATACTTGTTAAAAAAAAATATTCTTTACTAATTGCTTAATTAGAAATTTAACAAGATTTAAATTTAAAAAGACACAGTTGTTTAGACACAACAGAAATATTAGGTATATATATTTATGTCAGACATGTATTATATGTGCAATGTTTTTTTCCTTTCTTTCTTTTTTTCTCTCTCTCTCTTTTATGTGAGAAGACTAGCAAACAAGCATTCAAACCACCTGATGGTAAGTAATTGCAGCCCATAGACATCCACATACAAGCATAGACCCTACTGAAATCCTACATAACTACTAGAACAAAGACGCGTTGCTACTCCTGAGTACTAAGATGGTCGCTTTGCTTCAAAGTGTAGTTGGCAACAGCACCTCTCCAATCGAAACATAAGTAATGCTTTACATCGGATTATGAGGGCGGCGGTGGTACCTCCCCGCTCGAACTATAGTTCTCTTACCTTTATATCATTGATAGGATTGTTTATTAACAGGTCTTTAATTTTACTTATCAATTCAAAAAACCCAGTGGAATTTCATAAAATAAATAAAGTTTTTTTTGTTACTTACAGCTGCAGTATGGCCAGTGAATACCCGGAGAACATTTTTTGATTGGACATCAAAGAGCTTGACTGCAGCTTCTTCACTGCCAGATATTATGAGACGGCCATCGCTTCTAAATGATGCTCCATATGCTGCCTCCACAAACTTTGATATATTTTTGGCTACAACTTTTGTTATGGGGTCATACACCTGAAATATTACACAATATACATTATGAACATATAATGATAACATTTTTATCTTTTATATTTGACTACTAAATTGATTTATTAAATCTATGTATCTAATACAGGAAACAGTAGCAAGTTTAACATAATTTTACCTGTACTCTGACAGAACATGTAGCAGCAAAATAATGGGGTTCCACTGGACTGA